>OX030949.1:114256411-114485962 GCA_943735915.1 Pherbina coryleti
ACCCGTGTTGCATGTCCATCGCCCGTGTCGAGTACCGTCCGTGTTGCATGTCTATCCTCCGTGTTGAGTACCGTCCGTATTGTTGGTTCGTCGTCCGTTTGGCCTATTCCCACAAATATATATATATATATATATATATATATATGTATATGAGCGATTCCATCCCAGAAGGAAACCAAGCGCTTCATTAGCGCTTTGTTCTCCTTGTGGATAGAGCCTTTTTTAACATTGGCATGTCATCAGATGTAGGCGCTTCGCTCTCATTATAGTAAATAACAAAACGTAGCGAGAACCGAGCACTTGGACTGAAAACAAAGCGACAAAATTTAGTTTTTGTCACATGCGGGGATTGAACTCGGACTGCTGGCATTACAGTCAAATGTTTTAACGCTCTGATATTTCCTTGCTTGATTACTTGTGAACAAAATGTATATAAAAATATGAGCTCCACAACTCTGAACTCTGAAAAGCGCATCCTCAAGCGCATCAAAATTGCGCATAAGATGCGCTATTTCTAGGAGCGCTTTTTATTTTCCCGCTGGGATCAATTAACGGTCAACTGTGGAGCTCACCATCTAGAATGTTTTTGTAACTTTTTTAATTTGAAGAAATGTGTAAAAAAAAAAATTTTTTTTAACTCTGTTTTTTATTTCCGCTGTGATCCATTGCGGTATTTCTTTAACAAGTTGCTTTTATCATGATTTCTTTTATTGTTCATGAATTGTTGTTGGACTAAAACAAAAAAGTAATAATGAGCTTTTATATAAAAAAACATGAACTTTTCGAAAAAAATAATGCCTCATTTAAAATGTTTAAGGAAAACTCTTAAAAGCAAGTTTTAAAACTAAAATCGAATTTCAATGCCCTTGCCCCCATTTTGAAATTTTTTTTTATATTTTTTTTGAAAAGCTGAACAAATTTTGTATAGATTGCGTACATTTTGGAGATGGGTTCTATGTAAACACAGCCAGAATAAATAAAAGAATAAAAAAGCACGGTTGTTAATGTTCGTTTTTTCTTACGTAGCACAGTGGGAGATTCGTGGCCATAAATAGAAAAAAGTATAAGTTTTTAAATTGTAAAAAATTTTTTACTAATCGACAGTTTATACTTCAGATAAGAAACACCCAAAAAATCACTCTGAAATATTTTAAGGTTTGGTCAGAAAATGACTCGAAATTTCAACTTTTTTTAATGACAAAATTTTGAGAATATCACTTGTTTTTACTACCTGCAGTTGTAAGTGTTCCACTTTTTTTTGTTTTTATAAGAATGGAATTGAAATGAAAAAATAATTTTTTTTTTTTTTTTTTTTTTTGTAATACATTTATTTGCAATCTATTTTACAATAAGCAAATCTTTTCAAATTATAAAACTTAACAAATACTACAATTATTCATGTGCTACATTAAGCACATCTTGCTTAGTATGTACATTTATACATATTGAACTAGTTTAACTTATAATTAAAGTTTGAATTATTTTCTAAATGGAAGATCTAAAATATGGTATCTTTTCAATCTTCTTATTTCTTCACTTTCATCTAGAAGGCTAATAGCTAAAGGATTGACATGATCACTAAGTCGTTGCAAATATCTAGAACTCATATTATTTATTTCGTCTCTTACACTTTGAAGACCTAAATCCTTGTGTAGTGCCTTATTCGTTACAAACCACGGAGCATTTGCTATCGTTCTAATGGTTTTAGATTGGAACCGTTGAATAATCTCGATATTTGAGTTACTGGCAGTTCCCCACAGTTGTATACCATACGTCCAAACTGGTTTCAATATAGTTTTATAGAGAATTATTTTATTTTCCAAGGATAGCTGTGATTTTGGTCCCAGTAGCCAAAACATTCGCTTCGTCTTAATATTGAGTTGTTCTCGCTTTGCTTTGATGTGGTTTTTCCAATTCAATCTTCTATCTAGGTGCATTCCTAGATATTTAGTCTTAAAGCTTGTAGGAATTGGACAACCATTAAAATAGAGTGTTGGACACTCACCTCGTCTTAACGTAAATGTGACGTGAATAGATTTTTGGCAGTTTACTTTAATATTCCATTTATTAAGCCACTGTTGCAAGCTATTTAGCTCTTGCTGTACTGCATTAGTCGCATCAGCAGAAGATTCACTTGAAGCTATTATAGCTGTATCATCTGCATATGTTGCAATAGTGACCGTATTTAGGGTAGGCATGTCTGCTGTAAACAGGGTATATAATAATGGACCTAAAACACTTCCTTGTGGCACACCTGCGTTTATTTGACATATATTCGATTGCTCATTATTAACTTTCACATAGAAATATCGTTGGTGCAAAAATGATTTTAGCACAAGATAGTACGGAGTCGGGAAAATTTTTTTCAGCTTGAAAAGTAAACCACTGTGCCAAACTCTGTCAAATGCCTGCTGTATATCCAAGAATACGGCTGAGCAGTAATGTTTGCGTTCTAAGGCATCATTTATTTTATTAATGATACGATGACATTGCTCTGGAGTTCCATGTTTATGGCGGAATCCAAATTGGTATTCAGGGATTATACTGTTCTTTTCTAGTATTGGAAGAACTCTACGATAAAATATTCTTTCGAATATTCTCGAGAATGTTACTAGTAAACTTATGGGTCTATATGAGGTCACGTTGCTTTCAGGCTTGTTAGGTTTAAGTATCATAACTATTTCCGCACATTTCCATTGGGATGGAAAATGACTGAGTCGAAGGATGGAATTGAAGATGAGAGTCAAGAAAATAACGGCTTTTTTTGGTAAATACTTCAATACTTTGGCATCAATTTTGTCGTATCCAGGAGATTTGTTATTGTTAAGCATTGCTATTTCGGTGCGAACTTCGTTTGGTGTTATATGCTTGATGGGCAATTCCATTTGACAAGCTGAATCCAAGAACTGTTGAATTTGAGTGTCGTTATCATTTAGAGTGTGTGGTTGAAATGTCTGTTCTAGGTGAGTAGCAAATGCAGTAGCCTTACTTAAGTCTGACCTACACCATTGATCGTTGGAATTTTTTATGGGAGCATTTCTCTACACAGGTCTTTTAAGGTATTTAGTGGCTTTCCATAAGCTTTGTTCATTTTTACGCTGATTGACACTCAAATTGCGCAAATAGTTCCTAGTTGCTTCATTTTTAAGGTCTGCCAAACGCGATTTTAGTAATTGAGTTGCTTGATTTAATAATCTTTTATCAATTGAATTTCTACTCAGATGCCAAACTCTTCGTAATCTCCGTTTTTCTCTTAAAAGGTCTCTTATTTCTGCTGATAAATAAACTTTATTGATATTTTCGTGATTCAGTGGAGTATTTGGAGTTGACAGAAAAGCGGCTTCATGAATTAAGTTGGTAAATGTTTCAACTGCAGCATCTAGTTCATCACCACTCTTAATAGGTAAATTTAATGCGAGATTTTTATCTATCCAATATCCAAACGAGTACAGATCTGTTTTTGATGTGAGCAACTTTACGGTCTTAGGTGGTTTATTTAATATACAGCTATAATTCAATATAATTGGCGTGTGGTCTGAGCTTAGATCATTATTACCTATTATATCCAATAAATTATTTGGTATACCTCTATATACAATAAAATCTAGTAGGTCTGGAATTTTATTTGGATCACTGGGCCAATATGTAGGTTGTCCAGTAGAAAAAGTATGGTAATTATACTTACAGATACATTTGTAAAGTTCTCTTCCTTTGGGATTGGTAAGTCTTGAACCCCACCATGGATGTTTAGCGTTAAAGTCTCCTCCTACTATAAAACGGGGTCCTAGTTTTTCGAAAAAATTTTCATAATCTTGGCATGAAACAGAATGCCTTGGTGGAAGATATATCGAGAAAATTGAAATAAAGTTATTATTTGACCTAACTTTGACGCCAGCTGCTTGCAAATGAGGTTGTCTAAATTCTTCTTGGGTATCATAACTAATAGTGGATTTAATTAATATTGCTGAACCAGCGTGAGCTCTTTCATCAGAATGGTTTGCGACTATTAAGTCATAGCCTTTAATCTTAAAATATGATTTTTTAGTGAAATGAGTTTCAGATACTAATAAAATATCTATATGTTTTGAATGAAGAAAAACTTCTACTTCATTGATTTTACTAGAAAGCCCATTGGCATTCCATATTGCAATTCTTAAGTTTAATTGCATAATTTGTTGATGAGCATTGAAATCATATTTAATAGCGTATTAGTCAATTCAATTTGCTTGTTTAACATGGCTTCTATATTTTTCATTATATTGTTTTCACTATTATTTGGCGTATTTCCTTTAAGAACATCTGAGTATGACGTATTTGTAAGAAACGGATTTCCATTGGGCATGCAATTATTATTTGGACTTATTTGTGGATAGTCATTACGATTCATTAAGTAATTAGCGGACGTTTGTTGTTGTTGCTGTTGTTGTTGTTGTTGTTGCTTGTTGAGTGCTGACTTTTTGTGAATGAGTTGCTGGTATACCTGACAGCCTTTATAGTTTGCAGTATGATGTTGTGAACAATGAGCGCATCGGGCAGGAAAACTTTTATCTTTTGGGCATTCGGCAGTTGGATGATCTTCGCCACATTTGACACATCGGTGAGGTTGCTGACAATATGATTTAGTATGGCCAAATTCTTGGCAACGATAAATTGAACAAGATCATTCGATTTACGGGGTGGTTCGACAGTTATAATCGCATTGCCAACGTGTTTCAATTCATATACTGTTTTGTTGCTTTCCTTAGGTTCCAGATCAACAAAAAATATTGGTAAGGGTTGCTTAGTCACACGGCTTTTTATATTAACTATACTCCGAACATCGTGTCCGGCAGAAACGAGCTCCGCTTTGATAACTTCAGGTGGTGTAGAAAAATGTAATCCTTTTAAGACAACTCTATAAGCGCGTTCTTGTTTTAGCTGATACGTATGAAAAGCGATTTTATTAGCTTCAAGATATTTTACAATTTTTCTGTATGAGTCAGTTGTTTTGATCATAAGCCTAACTTGATTATTTCTTAATGACTTAAAATTAAACTCGTTATTACAAATAACACTACTTAAATTTCTAACCATTCTACTTATATTACTAACATCAGGTATAAATATAGGTGGCGGTTTTGGAATCGAATTATCTAAGTTATTATCATCATTATTATCGTTTTCCATACCAAGCGACGAAAATTTATTGTTGGTTGAAGTTGATACATTTTTATCAATTGCTTGACGTTTTTTCTGCTGCGCATCAGGAGAATCAAATAGCCTGCGTTTTTTCAGTGAACTGGTATGCTGCCAGGTGTTCTCGCTGTCTTCGCTGCTTTCATCGTCAGAATTCATATTGTTTTGTTGTTACAAGCTCCGTTAGGTTTGCTAAACTTTTTATTGCCTAGCAAAAACACTTGCTTGTTTTAAAGTTTTTGTTTTTTTTTTTTTTTTATGTTTTGCTTTTAAGTTGTTTTTTTTTTTTTTGTTTTTTTTTTTTTTTTTTTTTATTACTCAGATTTAAGCTGCACTTTCTTATGATATTTTTGTTTCATAAAATGTAGGTTTTTTGTTGTTATTCAAATAAATTTATTTTTTGTGATTTTTTAAAAATAAGCAGTTTACGTGCAAAAAAGCTAAAAAGTTTGAAAACTTTAGCTGTAAAAAAAAACATATTTCCAGTTTTTTCAAAATAGTATCCAGAAATATATATATTTATAGAAAAATATTGTTCTTCCTGCCCGAACTTGCCCCAATGGGTTTAATGTGATTTTTTCTCGTTGAATGTCAATTAAAAAATATTTTTTTATTATATTCAGCGTATCTTCAAAATGAAAATTACATTAAAAGTAACAAATAGTAGGCCAATTTGGCTCAATTTTTTGCAGTTGTTCATAATTACCAGGAAAAGGATTTTACGAAAGAAAATTTTTGGAAAACCCTCCGGAAAAGTCGGGAAATTGGAAAAGTCGAAAATTGATTTATTTTTATGGAATTTTGTGTGCAATTTTTTCGGAATGGCTTTTGGAATGGAAAAATAGGAAATTCTTAGTGGAAAACTAGGAAAATTCCAGAAAAAAGCAAAAAAATTTTATTTTTTTTCGACGAAATTTTGCATTTTATAGCATAATCTGATGATTTTGAACAATGTAAAGGAACTCGCTGTGAAAGGAACTGTAAAACTCGCTGTGAGGCATAGAAGATTACTGATGATTGTTAAATTCATTGTAATAAAGGACGTTTTGTGTGCATTTTTTGTGGAGAAGTAACGAGATAAATAATAGATGGCGCTGTGTTGGGGTCAATGTCACAACCCGATAGATGGCGTTATACGTTGACTTAGACTGTGCGCAATTTGACAGGTGTCATTTTAAATGAGCTTTATGAGCAATAAAAAATATTTTTAAAATTGTAAGCTAGCTTTTTCGATTTTATGCCGACTCCGTACGGCTTATGCTAATGTTCTTAGGAAAAATGTTAAAACCCATAGAATTTAAACTTGTATACGAAGAGTTTCATAAGTGTTATATGGAAACAAAGAAGATTAGGATAAAAGGTGGGGGTGTCTGTCGGCAAATTTTGCTCAAATTTGGAAATAAAACTTTTTCCATTACATTATACGAGAATATTTTCAAGATTACAGCTTTTGTTAAAAAAAGAAAGTGGGAGTGTCTGCGGGCGGATTTGATCCAAACTTATATATATTTCATATTTAAGTATGCAAAGCTTTCATACCAAATTTGAAAGGTCTACGTTTATTTTAATATTTTCTGCAAAAAAATGCGTATGGAAGGAGGGCGTGTCTGCGGGCGGATTTGATCCAAACTTATATATATTTCATATTTAAGTATGCAAAGCATTCATACCAAATTTGAAAGCTCCACGTTTATTTTTACTATTTTCTGCAAAAAAATTCGTATGGAAGGTGAGCGTGTCTGCGGGCGGATTTGATCCAAACTTATATATATTTCATTTTCAACTGTACAAAGCATTCATACCAAATTTTAAAGCTCTAGGTTTATTTTTACTATTTATGGCCAAAACTTATATGAAGCTATAGAAAATAGAAATTACAACAACAACATAGACATTCAAATAATGGTTTATTGTTTTTTATTATTTTGCAGTAACTACAACGCAAATCAACTACAATGAGAATACTTGTGCTTCAGAATAGGTTGGCGAATTCGACACAGGTTTATAAATTACCGCTCCCAGATTATTTAAAATTGGTGAAATCGAATGCAATGATTGTGTTCCCTTAATGGTTTATAAAAACTATAAATGGTCTTCCTTTATAGTTTTAAGAATAAACATACACATTTTTAAATCGATATTTAAGAAAAAACAGAAGTTATGACGGTTTTCGTTAACCTATGTCTAAGGTCCATACAACAAATAAAAACCTTAAGCGCGATTTCCTCGAAACTAGTTTTTTTAAAACGGTTCGATAGATAACTCGAAATCTATTGGTTCAAATTCAATGAATTTTTTTGCATTTTGTTATTTTCGTTATTTTGTCCTTCAAGTATCCCCCCTAAATTCAAGTATCTATTTTTTTTTTATATAAATAAAAAAGCACGCAAAAATGTATCTATTTTTTTAACTTTTTACTTCAACTTGTGATGAAATGACAAAATGTCATTTAATTTTTTTGTTTCCGATACATGGGAAAGACCATATCCATCGAACCGTTTTGGATGTCTTTTTTTCAATGCCATTTTCAGCGCTCTCTATATAAAGCCAGAACTGTATTTAAAAAAAAATATTTTTATAAAGTATTTTTTATGTACAATAACCTGTACAAATTAAAAAAAAATAATAACTTCTTATACCTAAAAAAATTTTTTGAAAACAGCTCCTTAAACAAAAAAAAAAAGTTTTTACTTAATGGAAAGTAAACAAATGGTTTTATCTTGAAATGAGTTTTATGAAGTGTGTTCTAATGTGACAAAAAGCAAAAGAATGGATAAATTGATAAAACATACTTGAAACAAATTTAAAAGTTGTGTGGATGATTTTGAACAAGTTAAGAAATGGAGTTTACAGTTATCTTCAAAGCTTTAACGACAAATTTTATAAAGACGGTAATCGTCAAGATAGGTGTGACTTATATTTGACGTAGCTATGTCTTTTGATATGCTTAAATTTCTTATCGTACATCCAAATTCTGCATAGGAATTCAAATATCAAAATAAATTCATCTTGAATTTGTATTAAAGTATTTCAGGAAATGAGTTTTTATTTTATATTTTTAATAGGAAAATAGGAAACTAACATCGAAATTAACAAAGTTACATAAGTATTTATAAGTAGAAAATAAAATAAAGTTAAAATTGCTTATGTTAAAGCGAAGAATTGCAGTAATGTAAACAAAAGTAACATGATTTTTTAAAGTAAATTTAACGAAGGATCATAATTTTCAATAAAAAATGCAGGTACACAAAGTGTTTTTATTTTAAATTCACTTTAAACTTAAAAATAATGTATCTTATTCCAAAATATTCTGGTTTCACCACCAAATACTTCTAATTGTAATACAAATATCTACTAGTGTTGCATATCGTTGGAAAATCAATGAAATAATCTTTCTAAAACGTCTTTGCAAAAAACTTAACTTTAAAAAGTTCCGTTGGAATAGCATTTTTAGTGAAACAATTTCCGGAAAACACAAAATTAGCCCATAACTCCCCAGGGGGTCAAATAGACCCCCCACTTCCGATACATTTTTTTGTTGTTTTTTCATACCCTATCGTTTAAAATTATAAAATAATTTTTTCCGTCTAACTTGTATGGGACAGTCCACTGTGCGTCGTCTGCATAAATGTGAGCGTGACAATTCCTTAAAACTCTAGGTAGGTCGTTTATATACATAATGAATATGAGTGGCCCAAGCACGGACCCTTGAGGTACTCCTCTTGGCACTGGACGGACTTCAGAAGTGAGATTACTTATATTTTCAGCCGATATTATAAAAACAATAAGTTTTTATATCACCGATAGGCTTTAAGAACCGACAGGTATCACGCTCAGAGCGACATGTACGTACTCTAATTGATTTATCTCTTAAACTTATTTAGATCCCATTCTGCAAATTTTATGGTCAAATTAATAAATGTTTATTTTGACGTTAAAAGTATTGAAATCAAAACGGTCGAAGTTGTTGAAAAAAATATTTGAAATTTAAATTTAAAAATTAAAATTTCAAAACTAATTAGAAAATCAGAAAGAGCAGTAAATTTCCTATAAAATAAATTACATTCTTTATTTTATAATAATTATCCTCAATTATAAAATAAAATTAAAAAAAAAACCCTTCCGTCAATCTGGTGAATTCTATAGAATCCCATATCTTAACAGCTAGATCTCAAATCAAAAAATTTTATGTGAACACGTTCATATCCCCTTGAAGTACAAATATGCCCAATATGAACGAATTTCAGAAGCTTACTTTTTTTTCAATGCCCCAGATTTGATTTTATTAGATTAACCGCAGTGCTTGAAAAATTAAAGTTACTTATCAGTTTTGTAAACAATATTTCATGGGTAACTGATTTCTTTTAGGAATGGGAAGTTTTTTTGCTGTTTTCCATTTTAAAGGGAACTTCGAAGTGGTAAAAACAGTGTTGAAAACGTGCTTAAAGAATGGTAACAATGCTGGCAAGAGAGCTTTAATGACAACAGGGTGCATTTCATCAACATCCTACAGCATGTCTCAGTCCGACTCACAAGAAAAGCTAAAGTGATTTTCTATGCTTACATGATCAAAGCCCGGGTCAGTTTGGGATCGTATAATTTTAGGCGTAGGTAATGGTAATTTCAGAAAATTCTCTTTAGTTATCTGAGCCTTAGTGTAGATGCCAATTTTACGTATTTGTACCCATTTTTGTTTTGAATTAATGCTGGTACTGAATTTGTTTTCACAGTACCTGGTTTTTGCTGCTGTGAGTTTTAGTTTTCATAGGAACAAACTCATTGAACAGGTTGGAAATGTTGTTTTGTAGAAAGTTAACTTGTTCGTCATGTGGTAGATATGTGACCAGTCAATTGCAAAGGCTGCATTGTGGAGCAATGTGTAACTTAAGTTTTTAAAGTCGCGGAAACTGAATAACTCTTCTGTATGTGTCAGGCAAAAGTTGTATTTAAGTAAAATTAAATCGTTTTTGGAGAAAGCAGGTGCAGAAAGTTGAAAATTTTTTAAATGAGTACTGGTTGTTTTTGTGAAGGCAGCCATAATTTCATTCAGAAGGGTGCTTTAAACAAGAATGTTGCTATTAAAGTTTCCTGTGATGATTATGTTACTGTAGGAAAGATGTAAATTTCCTAGCTTTGACATAAACGGATCAAGATCAACATTTCAGTTGGGCCTGTATGCACAGCCAACAAGTGCTTTGTCTATTTTATTGTTAATTTCTAGGAAAATATATTCAATACTAGAGCCAAAAGATGATTTGCAGCGCAGCTTACACTTAATTTAATATTTAACGTACATTGCTTTCTCCCCCGAGCGTGGCTTTCTCTTTCGGACCTGAAAATTTTGTACCCATTAAGTTTAAAAAGTACCATCTTTTTATTTATGTTTTATTTACTCTTTAGTTATTGCTATAAGTATAGGAAAGTAAAGAAGTATGAAACCAGAAAAAAAAAGTATATAGGCAATCGATTGTGATTAAAATAGTGATAGTTATGAGTGCAGTGATTAACTTCAGCCAAGCATCCATCCATGCTAAGCAGCAGCTTTTCACTGTATTATTGAGTATTGGCGTGAAGTTCATCAAAAAAAGTGTTGATGTTGTAGGTTGGTGACGTTCTCATGGCTTCCACTGAGAGTGTATTGGCTTAGCATATCAAGAGAGTTGATGCTGGTACGATGATCGATCGCAGTTCTCTTAACGTGTACTAGTCCGTGCCTTGTAAAGACAGATAGGAGCCGCTTTTGCTTTTTATACTTAATCGCAGCTTTCAGAATGTGGTTTGTTTTAGTGAGACTTTCACTGACGTAAACTGGAGTGTAGAAGTCAAAGCCTGAATGAAATAGTCGTAGAAGCTCGTTCGTAGTTCGCCGGAAGTCGTTGATGGCTTTAAGTAGTCGATTTTTTTCATGTGGAGACGCAAGACGTACTAAGTAGTATAGGCGCATCAGTTTTCGTGTGTAAGTTTTTGTTTAATTTGATTCGGAAAATCGATTTAACTTGAGGTGGTCCGAAGTTGACTGAAGTACAAATATTGTCGAGAATAGTGTGCAGATCTTCCCCGTTCATTTTTGGTATGCCGTGAATACGCACGTCAAAAGCCACGGCAGTACTTTCTTGTTTTCCAAGCTGCATTTTTAACGATTCAGCGGTACTGTCATGTTCAATAAGTTTTTTCTTCAATGCATCAACATCTGCATTTAGCATCGTAAACTCATTGGCTACGCTTTCGAGTCTTGCAACACGTTCATTAATGGCAGCTACCTCTCCTCTAATTGCCGCTACCTGTTCATCCATTTTTTGTAGAATCCTATTCTCAGATGCATCAACCTTAGCTCGCACAGCGTCAATGAGCTGTCATACGCTGGTCTGAGCGTTCACTTTGTTTGACGAAGCGCTGATCCATCAAATCCAGCAAGTGTTGGAGTTCAACATTATCAAACTGCGAGATGTACTCATTGGATTGTTGTTGATGAGCATTGTTTGTGTTCAGCGTTTGGTTTTGGGTGAAACACCGAAAACCTCACCACTGAATGTGTTTCCCTTGCTTTGTTCAGCTTTTGGGTTTTTGGGTGAAACATCTAAAAACCACCGAAAATTAATTGTTTGTTTTGCTTTGGGTGAAAAGTCTATGGTGAATGAATGTTGACGTGGCCTTGGTTCGGGTGGAGTTGTGTTGGTTTCTGTCTGAAGTGGGTTCATCTGGGGTGGAGTGAGAACGAAAACTTCTTGGTTTGTTAGTGGTAGATGACTTGGTGCCGCACTTTTTGTCCCTTGCTGTTTTCTCCACGTATAATGTTTACATAACATGGCGATGATGAGAAACATACTCAGTGCTAGTGCTGTATATCCAACTGCAAAACTATGGTGGCGGTGTTCTCGAAAGGCATTAGGTAGATCATTGATTTAGTGTGATTCTAATTTTTGTTGTAGCGATGTAGGTTCCTTTAGCTGCATGGTGTATTGATCTTTCATTATGTTCGTGTAGAGAGGATGTGGTGGAATAGGTTTTTTCACTTCAGTCAAATGACCAGAGCTGGTGTATGAAGTACGTGCTTCTGAAGAAAATAATTGACTTCCTAACAACGTCAAGTGTTCGGTTTGATAATGCATGACGGTGCTGCATGAATCCTGAACCTTCCAATGGTATTTGTGTTACTTGGTTATCGCATATTGCCGTTACTTGTATCATTTCAGCTAGTGCAAAAATCCACTTCGTATGTCTTAAAGCAAAAGTAAGTATAGGCTAAAACTAACAATATATTGATAAACACGATGCCACTCACGATTCTTATCCACTGTGTCCTGTGTGAAGGATATTCGAAGCTAAAGTTGTAATCGAGATAGCACTTACTCAATAGTCTAAATTTTGGGGGCATTAATTATAGTGTTAACGTATTCCTTGGGGTTAACGTATTTTTGGGTGATCTTGACAACCCCATGCAACTTTTGAGACCTCTTAGAATGTGAAATTAAAAAAAAATATAATTCGATACGCCCTATTGTTTACCCAGATAGGTATTGCTATCAATCGATATAACTCAAATTGATCTGGATCGGTTAGTGGGATCGTTATTCTGAATATGGCATGTCTTTTAGTAATGCTTCCTTGGACATTCATTAATTTGTATATTGATGGAAGGTTTCCGTGGTAACCTGGAATCTGCCTGGTTGGTGCTAATTGTGTCGTGATTTTTGCAATTTCGCTGGTGATTTGTTGTGGTGATAGGAGGTGATGGCTAATTTGTCCATGGTGGACATTGATGAAAACATTGATTATCGCTGATTGTATTCGTCGTATGTTTGATGATGTATGCATTAATTGAAGAGCCTGCGAAAAGAATATATGACTTAATTTCTCATTGTAGACCTCCTGCTTTTCTTCTTGAACCATGTTCACCATATCAACAAATTTTTCCTTGAATTTTGCGAAGATTTTTTTAGGTGTGATCTGGTCGTGTTTCATATTTATCGTTGAATTAATAATCCATGCTTGGTCCTTTGGCTGCGATTGTGTCAGACATTTGATTAGCGTACTCGGAGTCTACAATTCAAACAACGAATGAGCTATGTTTCCCACAAAATTGATTGCTCCTCTTTTTTGACGATGAGGAGCCAAAAAACTATTGTCCATGGCTAATTATGTGAGAGTATGCAGAAATTGCGTGACCAGATCTTCACATAACGATGTTTGCTTTAATTGCTGACATACAAGTTGCATGGCGTATGTGCCATTTGTAAACAACTCAATTTCAGTAAATAACGGTTTGAGATCATAAAAGATCACAAGGTTCTATTCGCTGGCAATTATTTGACTTGTTCAAATATGTTCAAAATGAATGCCCGCAGCTGAATCAATTTTCTCAATCTTGATTGGACTACAAAGCACGATTGGTAACATCAGCAGGATCGCCAGAATTGCTATTGGAGTGTAATGTAGTGCTCTTCTTTGCCTTTTCTTGGATACTACTTCCTGATTGTCATCGACATTTTGTTGTGAATTTATTTGTCGTTCATGTTTTCTAGTTCCATTTGTTAAATTGAATTCCCGGATTGACGAAACAGTTTCATTGTTGCCATTGTTGCTTGGTGGTGGATTGTACCTTGTTCATCGTTTTCTTCTGTATTAACAGGTAAAGGAGCTAGACGATGAATTGCACGTTTGAAGATACCCTTGGCAGTTTTTACGTCAACGACTCTTACAGCTCCATCGGCTCCAAACGTCGAAAAGAGTTTTTTTGACTTAACCCTTTAAGAAGATTTGTAGTGGTAAATCCAACTGCTGCTGAAATTACCTTAGAACTTCTTATTTCCAATGAACATTCTTCACGTGGAGGCTGCAAAAGCCATGAAGTCACAGCTCTATGCAGAGATACTGGACCGTAAAACCAGAAATTATTGTTAAATAATTTTACCGGTGTGAGTCCTCTAGAAATAAGGTCAGCAGGGTTGTCTTCAGAACCGACATGCTGCCACTGTTGTGGAGATGATATTTGTTAAATTGCTGAGATTCTATTGGCTATGAACGTGTGATAATGTGAAGATTCTGCATTTATCCATCCCAGGACTGCTGCGGAGTCGGACCAAAGAAAAAAGGAGTTTTCTTGAAGTAATCGATTTCTTGTAGTTTTTGCATTAAATCTACGGCTAGCTAAGCGGCGCAGAGCTATAGCCGAGGCAGTGAAATTTGTTTTGTCGGAGCGACACGTGAGCGTGCACATAAAAGTCGTACTATGACTGTCTTGTGTTCGTCAATTGATCTCATATAGGCTACTGCTCCGTACTCTTGCTCTAAAGCAACAGCAAATATGTGCACTTGAGGATCCGTGATTAGTTTGTGGCCAACAATGTGACGGGATATTTTCCAATAGTTTACGGTATAATATACGTGTAAATTTTTCGAAAATTTTTTTTTTTTGCTTAATGTGTTCTTCATAGTTTTAAGATTATACATTGTTGTGGTTTAGTCTTGGTTCTCTTAATTACAAACATAAAGTTAAGTGCACATTTAAATCCATATTAAGCTTTACCAAGCATCTCTTCTTATGTGTTATATTCTCTTCATTATTCAGCAACTAAGCAAATCATTGTAACTGTATCAATTTTTATGTTTAATAAAAAAAACCAGTCTGGTATTACACACTGAACAGTGAACACAACACATACAACTTTTTAAATCGATATTTAAAAAAAACAGAATTTATTACGTTTTCGTTCACTTATGTCTAAGCTCCATACAAAGAAATAAAAACTTTAAACGCGATTTCCTCGAAACTAATTTTTTAAAACGGTTTGATAGATAACTCGAAATCTATTCGTTCAATTTTAAGTATTTTTGCATTGTGTTCATTATTTTGTCCTTTAAGCATCCCCCCTAAATGTATCTATTTTTTGAACTTTTTACTTTTTACTAAAACCATATCCATCGAACCGTTTTGGATATATTTTTTTCAATGCCATTTTCAGCGCCCTCTATATAAAAGCCAGAACTGTATTTTAAAAAAAAATATTTTTTTAAAGTATTTTTTTATGTACAATAACCTGTATAAATTTAAAAAAAAAATAATAACTTCTTATATCTAAAATTTTTTTGAAAACAGCTCCTGTGTTTGGTTGTTACACATATATTATACCTCAAATTCGCTTTTGAACTTGTGACAGGTCAATTGTATGTTTAGGGGCAGAACAGCATCCCAATCAAGCTTAATCTTCCATAGTTGTTGAAGAAATATTTTTGCGGTGGCAGTTACTGGCGCAATAAAGCCAAGTGGATCAAATATGCGAGAAATGTCCGACAAGGCTGTTCGTTTTGTCAGGCTCAAATTTTCAGTTTGAGTGATTTTAATTTTGAATTCGTCCATTTTAGGACTCTATGTAAGACCTATTGTTTTCACGCTTTCATTTCCTGAGTTGTCGAAGCAAAGGTTAACTTCTTGGTCTGCAACCGGAATTTTTTAAAGTAATTTGGGATGATTTGCGCACCATTTTCGGTGGTTAAATCCTGTTGAGCCTAGCATCTGCCCGAGTTAATGTTGTAGTTCGATGGTGGTACTAAGTTTATCTGATCCACTTAGCACGTCATCGACATAAAAATGGCATTTTATGGCCTCTGGAGCCAATGGAAAGGTGTTTGCTTGCCCTTCAGCTAATGCTTGCAGCGAGCGAATGGCTAGGTAGGGAGCAGAAGTTTTACCGTAGGTTACTGTGGTAAGTCGAAAACATTTCATGGGCTGGGACGGATCCTCTCTCCACCAAACCAGCTGGTATTTCTGGTCATCTTTGTTGATCCGTATCTATCTGTATATTTTTTTGATATCTGCCGTAAATACGAAACGATGAATACAAAATCGCAGGAGAATCGAGAACACGCTGTCCTGGATGGTAGGACCAGTAGATTACAGATCGTTCAGTGAGAAGTTAGAAGATGTTTGAGCCGAGGCGTCAGAAACCACTCTTAACTTTGTCGTCGAACTGTCTGGTTTAATAACTGCATGATGAGGAAGAAAGTAATGTGGTTCTTTGATTTCAGTTGGCGATATTTCTTCCATGTGACCGAGCTTCTCATATTCTCATAATACGTACAGCGTTTTGTATTCTGGATTTTTGTTTATTTTTCGTTCAATAGCCTTGAATCTCTGCAAGGCTATATCTCTTGATTCTCTGAGCTGGCTAGGGTCACTTTGAAAAGGTAATCTGACTATAAATCGGCCGTCTTGATGTCGACGAACGTTGCTTATGAAGTGATTTTTACAACGCATTTCGGCAGCTGTAAGTTTACTGGCCCAAGACTCACATTCTTCTAACTTCCAAAAATTTTCCAGTGTTTTGTTTAGTGATTCGTCTTCTGTGCATATACCACAGGTGATAGATCTGGTGGCTGTATCTTAATTGTATTCTCCGCCTATGATCCAGCCGAAAAGCGTATTTTGCAGGATTGGTCGTCCTTCTTCAAGTGATATTTTTCCCACTGCTTAGTGCTGAAAAGAATAGTCCAGCCCCGATGCTTCGATGGGAAATTGGGATCGGCCAACTCCAGGTGACGTGGTATGTTCCACTTAAATACATTGATGTCACTAGATGGGTTTAGATTCTATATGGTAGTATGTGAGCTTCAATTCGCTGCTTGAAGTTGGATGTATTTGAAGAGATTTGAATGTTGACTCTTTCTGCAGTGTGATTTTGAGTTTTGCTGATGCCTTCGATTCCGATGAGGCATGCGTTTTTCTGCAGACCAAGCATTTTTACAAGTATTTTTTTGTTATGAAATTGGCTTGCGACCCGTTGTCTAGAAGAGCGCGGTAAGGCATCTGTTTTCCCCAATTGTCACTTATGGTCACAGAAATAGTGCTGAGCAGTGCTTTTGTGGTGTTTGGTGAACGATCTCGAAGAGCTGTTAATTAGGCTGAAATATCTTGAAGTGACTGTGTATTTGTCTTGTTGTTGTTTTGAATCGACTTCGACGCCAGGTTTTGAGATGATGAAGTAACATTGGACGCCCTTCCAGGTTCTTCCAGCTATGTTTCCTCTGACACTTTAGACATTTCCTGACGAGCATGACTTGGCATTGTGACCATTTCTTAAGCAGTTGACATAACGTTGAGCTTTTTGTACAGCATTCAGGCGTTGCTTTGGCGTCATTTTTAGGTATTCCTGACATCTGAAAGGCATGTGATTTTGTTTACAGATGATGCACTTTTGATCCGTAGATATTGACTCGCTCAATGCTTGATATGACTCAATCCTTGCTTGTTCTGGCACCAAGAGCTTCTAGTGATTAAGAACGCAGGTTTAAGAACTTTAGGAATTGGTTAGCGTATTCATCTCTTTTGGTCGGGACAATTATTGTTTCCATAATACGTGATTACTTTTGCTGAGATGCTGAGTCAGGATGTATAATAAGATTGGGTCCCAATTTCTGTTTTAGGCGTTTCTGTTTTAACGCCTAGATATTGGGGGCTAAGAATGCGTTCCATAGAAGAATCGTGGAGCAGCTTTTTGATGCTGCACTTTCAGTGTTGGATGTTGGTTGCGTAAGTAACCTTTTTAATGATGCATTAATCAGCATTCGTGGATTTTCATACCGTTCATTTATTGCCTTCCAAGCTGCTTCGTAATTGACTGCGGATGCCGTGAAGTACTGAATTAATCTCGCAGCATCATCTGATAAGCTTGATTTCAGGAACCACATCTTTTGGTATTGTGGAATTATTTGCTCTGCTCTTCTTTGCCTGCATTGCGTAATAGTGTGACGTTTAGTGTGTCACACTGTTAAGCACTTGGGTTAGCACTTTACTCGCTGTGTCGATTGATCCTTTTTTGCTTTTCAATCAATGAACTCAGCCGACTTGCCGAACTTCTGGTGGCTGTTGTGTCGGTAACTCGAGTCACTGGATTTCGCTCTGAAATATGTTCTGGTATTCAGTTGCTATTTTCTTGATCTTGTCGTAATACTCATTTGTGAAGTATTCGTGATCCATAGAAAGATTGCTAAGACTCCGGAGCTTAAAGTCACACTGTTCGAAACGTTTCCAAGCCTTATCGAGTTTCTGGAGTCGTTCATAAAAGTACTCAATTGTCTTTTTTCCTTTCTGCTGAGTCCTTCTTGAAGTTTATGATGAGGCGTTGGATTTCTTCACCCGTATTCTTCAGAATATCCATAAGGTCACTGAACGTAGCCATGATGATGTTTCACCAAATGTTTCAAAATGTTTATGCTTATCCTCTGAATCGGGAACGCGACGTACTTTACAAACTGCGTTTAAAAAAAAAAAAAATAAATAACTGGCCATTTCAGCCCTTGAAAGGACTTTGACCTAGCTTCTTATGATCAATTGTGTTGTGCGTGTTATTAAGTTTGTACACAATTGACCGAGAACCGGACCTACATGTTTAACGCCGACTCCGAACGGCGATGAACGGAATGTTCTTGTTCTCAAGAAGCTTTACATGGCATTTTGATTACTCTCTGAGGTTTGCCATTGTCTGCAGAGAGGTGGCGGCCGTACAGAAAAATTATTTTAATTCAAATAATTTTCTGTCGCTGCTGGGGTTCGAACCCGGGCCTCCGAGTTTGTTGACATAGAGGCCACGTACTTTAACCAACTACTCCACGGACGCCACACAAACCGCGTTTTAACGATTTTAATTTTACGCGTTTGACTAAGGGATGTGTGTCCATCTCGGGGTCACCAAAATGTTTGTGTTCAGCGTTTGGTTTTGGGTGAAACACCGAAAACCTCACAATTGAATGTGTTTCGCTTGCTGTATTCAGCTTTTTGGTGAAACATCTAAAAACCATCGAAAATTAGTTGTTTGTTTTGCTTAAGGTGAAACACCGAAACCTTTATGTTGAATATATTTATTGGTACATAAACCAATTGCTAACCAAAATAAAGAGCTCTAGTTCTTGATTGAATTTGTACTGTTTTTAATATTTATTGATTTCTCTATTTAACGTTTGGTGAATGAAATCCGAACAAGTGTAACACTGTTGTTAAAAAAAAACACATGATGTTTACAACAAAAATGTTAACGGAAAATATAACTGTACTATATAGTTATTAAGCAAAAAATAAGAACACATGCATTAGTTGGATATTAGTTTCAAAAATGTCACTCAACGAGTTAGACCGTCGCAAATTAATTTGCAAGTTTTGTGAGGAAAATCCGAACAAAACAAAAAGTGAAGTTTTTAAGCATTTTAATGATATGGGGTTTAAAAAAACTTTTATCTATAACACAATGAATTTATTTGAGCATAATAAATCAGTTGAAAGAAAACCTGGATCGGGAAAGAAATGCAGTTTACAAGACTCCAAAGTTCGGGCAAAGCTTAAAGCTGAAACAGCAGGCCGTAGTGCCAAATCGTACCGTCAATTGGGTAAAAAATATAAATGTGACAAAAATACTGTTAAAAGATATTTAGAATCCATGGGAATTGAGAAAAAGAAGAAAAAAACAGCACCATTTACTACAGAAAAACAACAAAATGTTATTAAATGCAGATTACGCGAACTTTCTAAAAATTATTTTTCTTGCTCATCAGAGTACAAATGCGTGATGGATGACGAGTCATATTTCACCGTCGAAGGCAATGAATGGCAGTCAAAACATTATTTTGAATCTTCCAGTCACAAAGCCCCCGATAAATCGAAATTTATTCATAAGACCAAGTTTCCTGGAAAAGTTTTGTTATGGTTAGCCATTAGTGAGCGTGGTATCAGTGATCCAGTGTTTTTCAAAGGAGGGTTAGCTGTCAATGCCCAAGTTTATAATGAAAAATGTGTACCAGCACTTAAAAATTTTATTAAAAAATATCATTCACATGATAAAGTTATTTTTTGGCCCGATTTGGCATCCTCACATTACGCCAACGCCACAATACAGAATTTGAGCAACCAGAAAATTGAATTTGTCCCAAAGCAAATGAACCCCCCGAATGTTCCTCAACTGCGACCTATTGAAACTTTTTGGGCCAATTTGAAGAGAAAAGTATACGAAAATGGATACAGGGCCAAAAATGTAGATTGCCTAATTTTAAAAATAAAAAAGGAGCTAAAAACCATTAATACAGAGGGCATTCAGAGGTCAATGAATGAACTACCAGCAAAAATTAGGAAAGCTAATCGGTACGGGGCAAATTTTTTTTTGTAAATTTCTTTATTACCTGTAGATATAAAATAAATAAAAATTAAAACAAAAAAACTTTATAAACACATGTATTTTTTATTTTTATGGTTGTTCGGATTTCATTCACCAAACGTTATACTAATTTTCCTTAACAAATCATTTTACAATAAAAGAAATTAACATAACAATAACTGATATTACAAATATTAATAAAATTAATTAAAATGTTAATTTGAAAATATTAAAGTTTAGTGACCGACACGGTCCTGCTTAATGCAATTTAAGGCTAATGGCATGCAGTTTTCTGCTGACGGTTGTTTTTTTGTTTTCCGTTGTCGATTGCTTGTTGGTCGCCAAGGTTGTTGTTGTTGTAGCGACTGATGGTTTTAAGTTACAAATATAGTTTTTTTTTGCAGGTATAAACAAGCATTTTCGCTCAATGGGTGCATATTGGGAATTAAGTGAATGGGACTAACTTAGCAATTCTTAGAAGTAGAAGTAGAAGTAGTAGAAGAAGAAGAAGTAGAAGTAGAAGTAGAAGTAGAAGTAGAAGTAGAAGTAGAAGTAGAAGTAGAACTAGATGTAGAAGTCGAAGTAGAAGTAGAAGTAGAAGTAGAAGTAGAAGTAGAAGTAGAAGTAGAAGTAGAAGTAGAAGTAGAAGTAGAAGTAGAAGTAGAAGTAGAAGTATGTATGTATGTATTTTATTTCAATATTTGTTTAAAATTAGATTTTTACATATTCATGTATCTCGTGAAGCTTTTGGGCTTGTCTGCGAGAAAAATTGAAATGTTATTTGATATATAATTTATAAGTTTTAAAATAAGAAAAATGTTAAAAACTTAAAAATACTAATAAATAGAAAAACATTTAAGATATATAATATAATAATTTAACAATGTTTACATAATCTTTTTATAAGCTTTGATAATAAAATATTTGTATAGATTTTTTGTTTTGAATTCATAATCTTTGGATATAAAAATATTTTATGAGTTGGTTTCGTTTGTGAACGTGTTTCGTCTTAACTATGTTTGGTGGAAGTTCATTCAGAATTTAGGTATCAAAACAGGAAGCGTATTTTTGCCATAAGTGTTGTAGAATGTTGCTGTTTTGAATTTTCCCTCATTTCGGCGACGTGTGTTATACGTGTGTTCGATGATATTTCTAAAGCATCTGTCATCAAAGAATTCGTTCATCAAACTGGATTTGAATAAGTCAGCTACGCATAAAAACTGGAGCCGCTTGCAGAGTTCGTTGCTGTTGAGTGTGCTATTATAGCAGTTGTTTTTATTTTCTAGTATTTTGAGAACGCTGTTTTGGCTATTTTGAAGAACGCGACAATGAGTTGATGAGCCCCATGCTGTTACACCGTGTCGTAGGTACGACCCGAAAACGCGAAGTATGCTTGCCTGAGTACCGCATAGTTACTTGCGAAACTGAGGTGGTGCAGCATGTACGAAATTTTACACAGTTTTCATCGTAGATGTTCGATGTGTAATTGCCATTTAAGGTGTGAGTCTACTATGACACCTAGGTATTTGTAGTCATCAACGAGATCTATAACTGTCTGACATCTATCGTTAGACTGCTTTGCGTTTTTGTGTTCATGCAGACATTCTGTCCCATGGAATTTGATGTCCCATGGAAGAAGTGGTCCTAGTTTTGAGCCTTGTGGAACTCCATGCTCTACAATAACTTCTTCGCTTAGGTGTTCTTTTATTTTTACACGATAAGACCGTACCGATAGATAGTTTTCGAACCATTTATAACAATTTCCACGAAGGCCTGCATTTTCTAGAGATTCTAGCAGTGTTTTATGTGACAGAGTATCAAAGGCTTTGCTAAAATCGACGAATAAAATTATGCTGTGATAGCTTTTGCTTAAGTTCTCATTTAAATCACTAACAAAATTACCAAGCCAACCAAAAATTAACCAAGGTTAATGTTTTTTCCTTTTTAGAAACCGTATTGATTTTTATCAATAATATTATATTTTTCAATAAAAGCTTTTAATCTGTTGGCAACAATTTTTTCTAATATTTTTTCTATAACCGGCAATATTGCTATTAGACGATAGTTTTCAACATCGGATTTGGTACCACTTTTGTAAATCGGCCTAATGATAGATAATCTTAAAGCTTAAGGTATTTTATTTTGTTCGAAGCTCATATTGATGAGTTTTGCAAGAACCGGCGTCATTTTTAATGCATTATTTTTAATACCTATTGGTCGAATTGAATCGTGTCCAGGTCCTTTTTGCAAATTTAAACTTTTTAGTATATAAAATATTTCAATCTCACTAGCGCTTTTGATAAAAATTGAGTTTTCTAGGGTCGAATCTGAGCTTATGATTGTTTTGATGTTGCATTCATGTATCGTTTTTTTACATTTTCGTTGAAACTCTTGGCGAACTTATTTGTTAATGTTTGCAGATCTTCATTTTTAAAATTTTTCGTTAAGGACTCATCTAAACTAACACATTTTTTGCCGATTATTTCGTTTATAGTTTGCCACTTTTTTTAATGTCTTTTCCGTTTTCTATAATTTATTTTTATAAAATTCATTTTTTGCATTTTCTAATTTTTTGTTAACACTGTTTCTAAATGTTTTGTATTCTCTCTCACTGTTCTTATCTTTTGCTTTCGATAACCATTTTCTATAAAGTTTATCTCTTTTATCACAACACTTGATAAGTTATTCGTTTATCTACGGATTTGATTTTCGCTTTTTGTTTTTTTTTGTTATCGTCTGCGAGCTATCATAAATTGTTTTAAATGTTTTTTCAATGTTATTGTTAACATCATCTATACTTGCACATGTAAAAGTTTGATCCCAGTTAGTGGCGGAAATTTGCGCATTTACCCTATGGCAGCTGATGGTTTTTTTCCAGTTTTCTTCGTCTTGTGCTTTATCGTTGTTGTTGTTGTTGTTGTTGTTGTTGTTGCTGCTAAATGTAAGACCACACATAAGAGAGTAGTGGTCAGAGACAGTTGTTGTTATAACGGCTGCATCCACGTTAATCTCTTTACATCGAACAAGTAGATGATCAATGTTGCTGCTGCTACCTCTGCCAGCATCTTCTCGTGTACTCTCACTGTTTATGTTTTCGATACCGTTTGAGTAAAGCATCTCTACACTAAGGGAAATAACGCATATTAGCATTATCCACGCCTGAGTATAAATTTTATTTAAATATTTACGTAGATAAATCAAATGTTTTCCTTACAACTCGTTTTTTTCCCCGTATTTGAATTTTATTTATACCACACCTACACACATATTCCATACAAGCAAGCAGCAACAGCATCGCACACGTACACACATATTCCGACAAGCAGCAACAGCATCGCACTCTGTTCCTGCATTTTATTTCTTGCAGTTGCAACCTTAGTTCATATAATTCTCTTTTAGTTATTGTTGCAAGGGAAATATAGCCGCATGTTTGGCCAATTTTCTTTGTAAGTGCGATTGATGATCGCAAAATAAATAGGGTTTGAGTGACAGCCGGACATTTTCTCAAAAATGTCTTGCACCGGTTGTCATTTGCCTGCATATTTTTGGTAGTTTATTTTTCAATTTTTGTTTCTCTAGTTTACTGTCAAAATAGTATAAATTAGAGAACAAAAAAAGTAAAAAATAAAATAATATATACAATTTATATATTTAATAATGGCAATAACAAATGCCATTTGATGGACGCATCTCGTGGGAAACATTCTAATATATTTGTTTTTAATTTCAATATTTTTATATAAATTTTCCTTAAAGGCGATAGTTTTATTTTCAAATAGTAAATATTGGAAAGATATTTAAATATATTCGTGCATAATTTTAATATATTGTTTATTAATTTTATTTTAAATATTTTAATATTTTATTTTATTAAAAAAGTATTTAAATAAATTTTAAATATTTACGTGGTCGATTTAAATAAATGCGTTATTGGTGCAAAAATGACTCGCTTTTTGGATAAATTAATAAAGTTTTTGGATAAATTTAATATTTTTTTCCCTTAGTGTAGGTATTGCGATGTTGAGCTACATTCGGTCCTAAACAGGTCGATGTTGATATCAACAAGGATAATGATGTTATTGTTTTTTTCTGTATTATTAAGACGTTGCTCAAGTTCTTTTATAAAATTATTTATGTTTTGTGACGGTGGTCGGTAGATAGCGTGGAGCGTTATTGTATGATGCTGTATACTTATTTTATAAACATACTTTCAAATGAGACAATGTTAGGGTGCAAATGTTGCGAATATGGTACACTATTTTTTATATAAATTGCAATACCTCCTCCTTTGCCTTTCTCTCGATTTAAAAATTCATCATTAAAACCTGGTATACAAAACAAACTATTTTCACTATCGGTGATGTTCGTTTCAGCAAGAACAATGACGTCTACAAGGGTTATTATGTTGCAGCGAGAAATGGAATAAAGTTTTTCGTAGTGAACGAATATTTAAAAAGATGCAGGATAAGTGCTAACTTTTAAATCTTTGAATATTAATGTTTTGGAAATTTAAATATTTGTTTGTTGTAATATTGTTCATGCTGTATTTTGTTTTTTGTAAATTTTTTGTTTTTTGTAAGATTTGTTCAAATTATTAAGTCGATATCGTTTTCACAAGAAATTTGAATGGTTTGGAAAACTTCACATTTTATTGAGGAAAACCTCACGCTGTCGGCGAGGGTGACATCAACATTTTTAGCTATATTTTTTATAATAAGCTTAACATTCTCGTTCTCTCTCTTAGGAAAATTTGTGATTTCAATTTTTTTTTCTAGGGACTGCTGTTCAAGAGCGTTGATTTTGCGCTCCATTGCTGATATTCTTGAATCTTTTTCAGTGTTTTTTCCTCTTAAATCTTTAACTTCGAGCGCTAGCTGCGAAACAGTTTCATTAATTTTAATAAATGAAGCTGCCATTTCATTCGTTAGCTCGTTATGAGGGTTTGCGATACTGTTTGCAAGTTCAGATATTATATCTTTTACATCTTTAATATCAGATTTAAGTTCTGACATATCACATTGAATACTCTTCATGCAAAGAGTGTCGTTAGATCGGTACCTCTTTGTTTTGTGTCATCTTCATCATCATCATTCTCCCGTAGTTGCTTTTGTGCTTGCTGCCGCTGTTGTTGTTGCTCCGGTGCTGCTTGATTTTGTTTTTTGCCGACAATTTTGGCATTTCCAATCGACGCGACGGTCATTGTTCATGCGTGAGTAAGTGAACTCAGAGACGGTCGTGCAGGGAGAGTAGTGGTAATGCGAATAGCAATTGTGGCAGTAGAAGTAGAAGTAGAAGTAGAAGTAGAAGTAGAAGTAGACGTAGAAGTAGAAGTAGAAGAAGAAATAGAAGCAGAAGTATAAGTAGAAGTAGAAGTAGAAGTAGAAGCAGAAGTAGAAGTAGAAGTAGAAGTAGAAGTGGAAGTAGAAGTAGAACTAGAAAGAGAAGAAGAAGTAAAAGTAGAATTAGAAGTAGAAGTAGATGGGCCTGACTGAATTTTTTTTGCACCAGTTGGCAGAGAGTGCATGGAATTGCGCCGATCCGAAAGACACTTGTTGCATTTATATTTTTGGTTGTTTTTTGTCATAATTTCAATGTCACTTTTTTCTAACTTAACGCTCTTGCAATGATAAAATTCGCCACTTACTCGTTGCCTCACCACTTCGTGAGCAATTCAAGAATAAATGAGGACTCAATGAGCGACAAGTGAAGCAATGATGAAGAGGTGATTAACAACAGTTTCTTCAAATGAAGAAAAATATTCTTCTTCACCAACTGTTTTGCTCTTCTTCACTTCATGAACAAAAAAAAATCTGCTCAGCTCTTCACGCAAATGAAAATGAGCAGATTTATTTTTTGAACAGAAAATTCCCCCATATTCATGAGTGAGCAAATACGAACCCTGCTCCCAATCCTTCAGTACACCGATTTTGGGTGGATACTCGCTGGAAAATAATTAACAGCACCTCAGATGGAGCAACATGCGGAGTATTCACTAAAGATGCCGACGAATTTAATTCAAAAATTGAAAAATTTTGGCAATTGGAAGAGGTACACCAAAACAACAAGGTGTTCAAAACAGCCGAACAGAACTGTGAATCTCACTTTTTATTGAACAGCATCCGTAACCAGGACTGCCGATTTGTGGTGAAGCTCCCATTTGCAGAAAGCACATCAGCATTAGGTGATTCAAGGCAAATCCCAATCAACCGATTTTATTCACTGGATCGACGCCTTGCAAAAGATCTCAACTTAAGGACATGTGGTGGAACCGTCAGTTACGTCATTCCCCGCTCTGAAGCTCTTCAAGCTAAGAAGCGTCACTCTGTGGCTATGTTATTTAGTATTTATAATACACACATAGTTGCCCACACTTTGACTAATTTGACTTGCCTTAACACACAAGTGGTAACGACAAACCGTCAAGTATAGCGATCGCACTAGTGTCACTGAGTAGCGGACTCAGTAGACGATCATATTGCTAGCTTCATCGTTGTTGTTGTTGTACAACAACAAAGCCTAGCTAATCATGCTTAGCGCTCGCTGCCTGGGTGTTGTGTCGTGCTGCCAGTGAGTTGGCTGGTTTATGCGATGACAGCATATTTCTGATCGCAGTGTCCGTCGCGTCATTAGCTTCGTCAGCTTCTCTTGGAATGAAAATTGGGCGACCGCCGTCCATCGCAATTACTAATTGAGATGCGTGAGCTAGGCGGTAAGAACCTCAGCGAAAAATGCTGGAAAACCTGTGGACCGCGCTATTACCTCCACAGGTACAAGGGCTATTGCAAGCAGTGAATGTGGACCTGGTCCAACGCGCAGCATTAGCTGATAAGATAATGGAGACTGATGACTACCGACCAAGGCAAGTCGAAACAACTGCGGCAGCTATGGCCCAGCCGCCTATTGACGAGAATTTGCTCAAACGGCTGCACCGTTTAGAAGATTCGTTGTACGAGCGCGATCACCCGCGTCAACGCTAGATGACTCAGGAGACACATCGCGACTAGCGTAAACGAAAGCAGAATATCCTGCCAGCAGAGCTCGTGCCTGATCACCCGCTGCAGGCATTCTGCGAATAAGATTTCGACAACTTTTACATGCCTAATGGCAGCGGCAGAGGTAAGCGCTACACCCAGCCGGCAGAACCGCCAAGAGCGGTCCACGCTCCACTTTTAATTTGCCAGAGAGAACCACAGTCCAGCCGCAGTTTTTGCGAAACGGCCCAGCTGCACACGAAGCGCAACTAATGCGACATGGCACAACGTCAAACGCCAATGAATCACGTCCACCAACTCCTCCGAAGACAGTCAATCGTCATAGAGGCGGTAGAAGACAGCATCCGATGTGTTGGCATCACCACAGATACGGCGTAGACGCTTTTACTTGCCGTGCGCCATGCGCCTTTAATAAAAAAACTAAAGCGCAAGCCACCATATACAGACGACTCAGGTGCCGACATTAACATTATTCGTCTGTACGTGACTGACGCTGCATTGAGCAGGCGGTTCCTCATCGATACTGAAGCCGATGTGTCAGTCATTCCTCCGAGTGGCACCGAGCGCTACAACGCTCCCAACGAATTTGAATTGTTTGCGGGCAATGGATCGCATATTTCAACTTTCGACACTAAGCGAATCTCGCTGGACTTGGGCCTTCGAAAGAGTTTTACCTGGGACTTTATAATAGCGGATGTGAAATCCCCGCTTATCCGTGGCGATTTTCTGCAGAAATTTGGGCTGCTTGTCGACATGAGAAACAACACTTTAGTCGACCATGAAACCAACCCGCATATATCAGGCGTATCAGGGTAAGTCCACTGTTTTTATCTTCAATATAAACGACCCTTTCGCCAACATTCTCGCGCAATATAAAGATATTACCGTTATACGACAGAGTGTTTCGACGCCTTGGTCAGGTGTGACGCATCACATCGTGACCAACGGCCCCACTACGCACGTGCGTCCGCGTCGTTTGGCCCCTGAAAAGCTTGAGGCCGCAAAAGCAGAGTTCCAGTTCCTTATAGAGAATGGTATCTGCGAGCCTTCTGACAGCAACTGGGCTAGTCCACTTCACATGGTGAAGAAAAAAGATGGTTCTTAGCGTCCTTGCGGAGACTATCGGTCACTCAACGAGAGAACACTGCCTGATCGCCATCCGATTTCCTATGTGCAAGATTTCACGCACATACTGCATGGAAAAAAAAAATGTTTCCACGATTGATCTGCAACGAGTATACCAACAAATTCCTGTGGAACCAGCCTATGTACCGAAAACGGCATTTACAACAAACTTTTAAGCGTCTCATCAATCAAATGTTGGCAACCGAATCACATTATGCTTTCGTATACATTGATGATACCTGCGTAGCCTCCGAGAACCTTCAGCAGCATGAAACGCATTTACGGCGGATTTTTCAACTGTTGCGCGAGAACAGTCTTACCATAAACGTTGCTAAATGCTCATTTGGTCAATCGGAAGTTAAATTCCTGGGCCATAAGGTCGATAGCGAAGGAATAAAACCGGCCGACGAAAAAGTACAGGCCATAAGAGATTTAACCACAGTCAGCCAAAGATTTGAAAAGGTTTTTAGGTATTCTGAACTATTATCCACGTTTCATTCCGAACTCGGCCACAACACAAGCAATTTTGCAAGCGATGATAATTGGTACTCAAAAAATGACACAACACCAGTATTATGGTATGCGTCGACAGACGTCGCATTTAAGAAATGTAAAGAAGAGCTTGCCAATGCCACCTTACTTTTCCACCCGGCCCCTCTGGCCAAACTTTCGCTAAGCGTTGATGCCTCAGATTTTGCAGTTGGAGCTGTGCTATCAGCTCCACATCAGCGAGTAGGAGATGAATTCCAGCTGCTTGGTTTTTTACTCAAAAAAACTTACCGAACCTCAGAAAAAGTACAGCACGTACGATAGGGAACTCCTGGCCATTTTTTAAGTTCATGGTGGAAGGCCGAGAATTCGCTATCTACACAGACCATAAGCTGATAACGTTTGCTTTTAAACAGAACCTCGACAAAGCGTCACTTCGCCAGGCGCGACACCTGGACTACATAGGCCAGTTTACCACCGACATTTGACATGCCGATGCGCTGTCTCGCATACAACAAATCGCGGCAGAGACCTGCATTGATTTCGAAGAGCTGTCAAATGAACAAGCTCGCGACATTGAGTTGCAAAACTTCATAAATGCGGAGACACAAGCGACTTCTATGATAATTGAGAAGCTAAAAGTATATAGATCAGAATCTTTCGACTTCTTCAACTTCATGGCGCTGCTCATCCAGGTGCCAAATCTACAATTAAGTTAATACAAGAAAGATTTGTTTGGCCTAACATGAAAGCTGACATTAAAGAATTTGTTCGTTGCTGTATTCCTTGCCAGCGGAGCATGGCAACTAAGCATAACAAATCGCAACTAGGCTTGTACGTCAATCCGAGCGAACGTTTCGAGCATATTAACATCGACCTAGTTGGGCCTCTCACGATTTCACGAGAAAATCGTTACTGCCTGACCATAATTGACAGGTATTCGAGATGTCCAGAGGCAATTCCAATCCCGGATATGACAGCAGAGACTGTTGCCAGAAACTTGCTATCAGGTTGGACATCTCGTTTCTGAGTTCCAATGCAGATAACGACTGATCTTGAAAGGCAATTCGAATTTCACCTATTTCGTCAGCTTAACTCTCTTCTCGGCATCAAACACTACAAAACCACTCCGTTTCACCCGCAAGCGAATGGAATGATAGAAAGGTGGCACCGCACCCTGAAGGCAGCCATTACGTGCCATGAAAACGATAATTGGTGCGACATTTTGCCACTGATACTACTGGGTTTACGCTCTGTCATCAAAGAGGACATTAGAGCAACGCCAGCAGAAATGGTTTACGGCGAGTAAAAATTCCGGGCGAGTTTCTTACGCCTTCTACAAGAAAACTCGGCGAAGCTGAATTCATCATACATCTACGCGAGGCAATTCCAAAAATTGACCCGGCATCAGTCAGACATCATGACAAGCCAAAGGTTTTCGTGCAGAATGAATTGAAAAACTGCACTCATGTTTGTGAGAATCGACAAAGACCAGCGCCCGATTCTGCCACGACATGACGGCCCATATGAAGTCGTTGAGAGAAGCGATAAATATTTTACCGTCAACGTCAAGGGCAAAACAACGAAAATCTCGGTCGACAGGTTAAAAGCAACATTCATGCATAAGGTGCTTGACCCCGAGCCAAGTCGGTTTTCGAAAATTGCAAAGACTTTTTCTGGCACACCGTTGGACAACGAAGGACCAGTCGGTAATAAACCGAGCTTTCGTGACGTGTTGCTGTCACTTCCCGTTCCAGCTCCCACTGCAGAGCCAAACACTGTAAGGCCAGCAATACAAAAAACCCTCCGTTGGACACCGCGGGACATTCAAAACCCACGATCAACTGTCGACGACAGGTCGTGACATTTTCCGACCCACCGCTGGACACCGCAGGACATTCAAAAACATCGTTCAACCGTCGAAGACAGGTGAGTTACGCCAGGTGAGTTACGCCATTCCCTGCTCTGCAGCTCTTCAAGGTAACCAGCGTCACTCTGTCGCTATGTTATTTAATATTTATGATACACACATTGTGGCGTCCGTGGCGTAATTGGTTAAAGTGTATGACCTCTATGTCAACGAACTTGGAGACCCCGGTTCGAATCCCAGCAGCTACAGAAAATTATTTGAATTAAAATAATTTTTCTGTACGGCCGCCACCTCTCTGCAGATAATGGCAAACCTCAGAGAGTAATCAAAATATCATGTAAAGCTTCTTGAGAACAAGAATATTCAGTTCATCGCCGTTCGGAGTCGGCGTTAAACCTGTAGGTCCGGTTCTCGGTCAATTGTGTACAAACTTAATAACACGCACAACACAATTGATCATTAGAAGCTAGGTCAAAGTCCTTTCATGGACTGAAATGACCAGTTATTTTTTTTTTATTTTGTTTTAATACACACATAGTTGCCCAAACTTCGACTAATTTGACTTGGCTTACCACACAAGTGGTAAGCCAAGTAAAATATTCGTCATATATTTAAGTTGCCGCTGAATTATATTTCAGCAGGCATTGGAGGCGTTATTTTTTAGCTCAAATGTACTGAAATGCTCGCTCTCTGACGCCTTGTCATAAACGGCAAACCGTCAAGCATAGCGATCGCACTAGCGTCACTAAGTAGCGGACTCAGTAGACGATCATATTGCTAGCTTCATCGTTGTTGTTGTTGTACAACAATAAAGCCTAGCTAATGCAATGCTGTGGCGTCCGTGGCGTAGTTGGTTAAAGTGCGTGGCCGCTATGTCAAAGAACCTTGGAGACCCAGGTTCGAACCCCAGCCAGCGACATAAAATTATTTGAATTAAAATAATTTTTCTGTACGGCCGCCACCTCTCTGCAGATAATGGCAAACCTCAGAGAGTAATCAAAATATCATGTAAAGCTTCTTGAGAACAAGAATATTCAGTTCATCGCCGTTCGGAGTCGGCGTTAAACCTGTAGGTCCATTTCTCGGTCAATTGTGTGCAAACTTAATAACACGCACAACACAATTGATCATAAGAAGCTAGGTCAAAGTCCTTTCAAGGACTGAAATGGCCAGTTATTTATTTTTTTATTTTTAATGCAGTCGCGCTGCCAGTGAGTTGGCTGGTTTATCCGACGTCAGCTTATTTCGTATCGCACTGTCCCTCGCGTCAATAGCGCTGATGACGAGTTGGAGGCATATAAATGCCAGTGCCGTTAGCCGCTGGAACTTAATACATTGTTTTCGGTTTATACTAACAATGCATAAAAAAGTTTTTGTTGTGGTTTTTATGTGTGTGTGTGACGCTATATGTAGCGTTGCAATACGTATTCAATGTACTGTGGTGGCATGGACTCTGGTCCATGCTACCCTAAAAAAAAAAATAAATCAGTTATTTGCGCGTCGACATTACTGCAAAAATAAATAATAAAACTCATAGGATAAAAGCAACCATTCTCTTTCTTTTCTATGGATTATTGATACCCATAGACACGATACGCAGAACTCATGGTCGATTGCGAGGCATTGAGGCATATGACATGTATGGATAAAAACAGCGTATCATCACCATGTTACTTTATCCCTCACGACTGCGTCACGAGGTCCGAAAGCACCACCACCAACTTACGAGTGGTTTTCGACGCGTCAGCAAAAACATCGACTGGCGTCCCGCTCAATGATTTAATGTATACTGGACCATCAAATCAGAGTGTGTTATGCTCGATCTTACTCCGGTTCCGTTGCCCAAGGTTTGTATTCACAGCAGATATTAAAAAAATGTATAGACAAATACTGGTCAATGGGAAAGACCGACGATACCAGCTAATAGTATGGCGGAAGGACGCATCTAAAGATTGACGTTACTATCAACCTTATACAGTAACATATGGTACCGTTCACCACCGTACTTGGCAACTCTCGTACTCGGGAAGATGTTAAATTAAGGGATGCCCCAGCATATTGTTGGACTGACTCTCATTCCACGGGAGCTAACTGTGGCCACCAAATGGCGACACATAACCCATTAGAAATGGAATGCTGAAAGAATGGTATGCTGGTCAGAAGCTTACTAAACGTTGCACGCAATAGAACCTACTCTCGAAAAAGACAGAGGGTTGTATCGTCAAATGTTGCTGTCATGGACGAATCGAAGAACTTTATTTATACAATAAACAACAGGAGTTCAATCAAATCCTTAGTACACATCGTCGGATACGTGCTATGGATCATAGAACGTACAAAAAACGAAATAATTGAATTCGAAATCAACGCTCTTAAAAAGCAGAAAAGTGTTAACAAAACAATTCAATTAAGCGGTCTTAACCCATTTTTAGGCGATGAAAGAATAATTCGAGTGGGAGGAAGTCTTGAATCAGCTGCCATCACTTACGGCGAGAGACATCCAGTAATAATTTTATACAATGACCCCTGTAGTCTCAAGGCTACTGTTGATATGGTTTCATGAAGAACACTTGCATTGTGGACCTCAAACCCTTTTGGCTCACCTTCGATTTTGGCCTATAAAACTGAAATCTATGACGCCGTCAATCGTACAGCACTGCAATCGATGCACTAAGGCAAGGCCAAAATTATTTCACAAAATTATGGGTGGGTTACCCGCCACTAGAGTTCAGCCAGCCTGGCCATTCATCAATTCAGGAGTAGAATTTTGAGGCCCCTTCTGGATTCACTTTAAAATTCGTGCAAAAAGGCCACAGAAGGCTTTTGTCTAGTGTTTTGCTATTTTTCCACTAAGGCTGTACGTCTGGAATTAGTAAGCGATATAATAACGGAGAAGTCGCTGTCAGAATTTGTACTGCGATAATGCGACAAATTTTTTTGTTGCCAGGAATCAATTGGTAGACCTCAAAGAAGCATTACAACAAGCAATCATGAGAACATGCAGTGACAAGAGGATTGCATTCAACTTCATCCCTCCAAGAGCTCCTCATTTTGGTGGACTGTGTGAGGTAGACTGTGTGAGTGAAATACTTGTCAATACTTTTCATTTGACCAGTTGTGTCAACAAACAGGTCCATTTGTTTGAACAGCAGAGATCCATTTTTAACATATTGGATCCACTAAAATTGTTATGAGCGAATTGAATATCATCACTTACTATGATCTGCAGCAAAGATAACAAGATGGGAAACTTCTGTGGGGAATCTAAAAATTGCAAAAAGTAAACACACATACGAGAGAAACCATTTCACCACAAATAGTGAGGTGAATATGTCAGTTTCGGGTTATGTTCCTTAACCCTTCCAACACGTTTGTTATTGATTGGCTTTATAACGAAAACAAAAATATCTAAAGTTCTTTAAATATTCTTATATATGCTAAAAATATTTATTTTTGTGCTTTAGCTTCATGTTCAATAAGATTTTATACATAAAAACTCACATTATTTCCTTAAAAGCAAAAAATTTGTGCATGTAAAGGTTAATAATATCAGCTGGGTGACTTTATGAATGAAATGTTTTTTTCCCATTCAACTGTTAGAAGTAGTGTTGCCAATTTATCTTCTTTAGGATAGCTATTAATTTTTCCTTTTATTAGGTTTTTAATTTTTATTTCGTTTTTAGGATAGCTTCGCCTAAATTTCTCTTATAAATCTGTAATGATGATCATAGGAAATTAATTGGGTCTACGGAAGTCAAAATATATAAGCTGGTAAACTTACACCCCTATTATGGATCATACGATATACGATAGACGCATGCAAGCGTATCGTAAAAATCAAGCTTTCGTATTATCGCTTTCATACGACCGATAGATAGACTATTGTGAATTACAGTCATTTTTATTTACATTTTACTGTGATTTAAAGGAAAACAGCTGGAATTCTCAAACTTGTTATTTCAACATATTAAAAAGTTTAAAAATAAAATATATAAACATGTTTCTGATTATATCCATTGCGTTCTATATTAGTGGAGAAAGCGATAAGACACGCATAGAGTTGTGGAAGGCAGTTGAGGGATGCTTTCAATCCTTTAGAAATGATCTCGACAATGTAAGTAGCTCATATAGTTTTTCATAATTATTTAATAATTATTAAATATAGAGTATTTTTGCAAGTTTCATTCTAATTTTCGAAAAAAAACTTAAAAAATTTATATACAATTTCAACTATCGGCCAAGAAAAGTGAACCGCTTGCAAACGTATGAAATTGAACAGCTAACCCGATACGTATCGTTTCGTAATATCATATTTTACGATAAACAACAAACGCTTACTATCGGATTTAATACGATAAACGCAATTTCGTAATACCACACAACAGAATGCAAGCGTTTATCGTGTATCATATGAATTCATAATAGGGGTGTTAATTGATTCATAGTCTGAATTTTAAGAAATAACATGGTTAAAGGGGCATGTGTAATTAAATATTTTCTTATTATTTGCCCAAAGATACATTTATTATTGCTCATAATTAAGTGTCCGGAATATTTCCATAAATGTAACAGATATTCCCTTAAAATTCAGAAAGGATAAGTAATGATATAAATTGGAGTTATTAGTTTGAGGACTGAGCCGTAGGAATATAAATGGAAAAATAATATTTATGGCAAATAATGGAATAATATGTGAAATGACTTAAAACTTAATATATTACGCAAATACATAATCAAAGCAGTTTTACAAATTTTATATGTAAAACAAATGCTAGTTCGTACCAAAGCAATATATATTTCAACCAAGCAAATTTTCAAAGAAAACAATGATAGTTGACAACTCTGATGGGATGTAAAATAACAGAACTTTTACAAAACCGTCGTGATGAAAAAAAAAGCTATTTACAAATACAACAAGTGGCAAAATTTGCAGACTTTGTTAGGCGATTAAGATTAAAATAAGAAAATGCGTGTAATTATTTGAGTGTTAAACAGATTCCTGTAACATAACTTAAAGATTTAAATATTCAAACACTCGATCCATACATTATTTTTCTTGTTTGTAAACGAAGTTTCAGCAGAAAAATGCAGAAGAAGAACAAGAGCGTTCCTTTTTTCAATTTCACCTCGAATAGCCGGGGTTTGTGTAAAATTAAAATTTTTCAAAAATGTTGACAAATACAACAACTGAAGAAATTGGCAAACTTTAAACGCATGTATGAACTAAAATAAAAGGACTTAGTAATCAGTTTTGGTTGCAAACAGTTTATTGCAACTAAACTTAAATATTTATATCATAATAAATAGATAATATGCATTATTTTCAGGGGTTGCAAAGTGACTTCTTCGAGAGTTTGCGGACGATGAAGAACAAGAGTAAAATTCAGGGTTGATTTTTCATCGCACTAATACATGCAAACTTTTTTTGAGGTTATGTTTTTTAAGTTTCCCATCTTGTTATCTTTGATCTGCAGACACTGCTGACGGAAATTCAATCTTTAGTGAACGGAACCAAAGTAATGCACCACCTTTGCCAACAACTTCGACAAAAAACATTCTGTGAAGATTTTGTTTTACAATTCCAACCTGTAGCGGTGACGTCTAGGCCTCGGCGTGCGCCCGCTTGCTTTTCTATTCGGTCGCCCTGGTTTTTATATTATGTTTTGAGAGCGCCCTTTGAGGCGCTCCTGGTCACAGTGCCAGACGAAAGAAAACCAGGGCGGCCGACACGCGTACGCGCACAACTGCACCTGTGGGTGCTACCGTCCAGGACCCGCACGAGCTTGCGTGCCACTTAGCTGCCAGTTCGGGAAGTGGGGGAGTTCTTTTATGGGCCGGTAGCACACCTTGACCGCACACAAAAAAAAATCTCGTGCGGATTATTGTTTTGGTGAGCTCGCCCTGTGAACTCAAGTATCTGTAAGCAGAAAGAAAACAAAAGATCGGAATTTTAATTTTTGAGTGAGAGGGGGGCTCTGTTCCTCCACTCAACACCAACCGCGATGCTCATGGACCTGCTATTATGGCCCATGCCCCACGTTTCCCACCCACCGTGAGGATCCGGGGCGAGTAGTTTGGGATCCTCCCTTACCAAATCTAACGTCCATCCCTTTACCATAAAAATGAAAACAATTTCATTTTAACTTTTGTTTTCTACTTGGGTCGTTTAATACACATTTATATTTAAATTTTAACTTATAATATTACATTTCAATTAGTTATTTCATTAAAGTGAGTTCAGACGTGTTTACATAATATAATAAAATTCGCTTAAATTCCCAAAATGCTAACCATTAAAACCATAAACAATTCAAAATGGGTCTCAATGCGTTAAAGTGTAAAATGCGCTGATGCTGTAAATACTTTCAGCTCATTGCCTAACATTGAGAATAAAACATCTCAATAAATACATTTTAACACATAAGTTTGTTACATCAAGGAAATAGTAATATGTTCAAAATTGACTAAATTTACTTTAGTTTAAATTTTAGGTTTCGGGTTATAAGATTTATTTTTCAGTATATTTCAGTTAAGTTTTAGATTCTATTTAAGTTAGGTAAGATTAAATTTTATGTTTTGAATTTGATTATAGATTAGTGTTATGTTTAGTTTAGTTTTAGTTACGTTTTCATTTAGGTTTAAGTTTTATTACTTAGATTTAGTTTAAGTTAAGGTTAAGTTTTTTTTTTGTTTTAATTGTAGTTTATGTTAAGTTTTTATGTTACGTTGTTATATACGAGTTAATTTTAGTTTAAAATTTGTTTAAGCTTAAATTTACGTTTTAGTTTACGTTTGAGTTTAGATTTAGTTTTATTTAAATTTAAGTTTTAGTTATTAGTGGCGTCCGTGGCGTAGTTGCTTAAAGTGCGTGGCCGCTATGTCAAAGAACCTGGAGACCCAGGTTCGAACCCCAGCAGCGACAGAAATTATTTGAATTAAAATAATTTTTCTGTACGGCCGCCACCTCTCTGCAGACAATGGCAAACCTCAGAGAGTAATCAAATGCCATGTAAAGCTTCTTGAGAATAAGAACATTACGTTCATCGCCGCTCGGAGTCGGCGTTAAACATGTAGGTGCCTTTCTCGGTCAATTGTGTACAAACTTAATAACACGCACAACACAATTGATCATAAGAAGCTAGGTCCAAGTCCTTTCAAGGGCTGAAATGGCCAGTTATTTATTTTTTTTTTTTTTAAGTTTTAGTTTTAGCTTAGTCTATGTTAATTTTGTAGTTTAGTTATAGATTAGTTTAAGTTGTTATTTTAGTTTAAATTTACGTTTTCGTTTTTCTTAGTTTATGTTATATCTCTAGTTTAAGTTTAGTTAAGATTGTTATTTTTAGGTTCTTTAGTTTAATTCTAGATCTAGTTTTAGTTTTAGTTTAAAAATGTATTTTTAGTTTTATTTTTGGGTTTAATTTTTTAATTGTTATTTTTTTTTTTTTTTTTAGGTTTTTAATTTTAAATTTACTATTAAAATTTAAATTCAAATGTGTACCAAAATGCTATTACTTTGGTTTTATTCATGTTTATTTACGTTTTATTTTAGTTGTAGACTATGTAGATATTGATTTATTATAATTTGAGGTTATATTTTGTTTAAATTTAAATGTATTTTAGTATTTTAATCTTAGTGATTTTGGGTTTTGATTTTATATTAGTTTTACTTTTAGTTTAATTTCATTTTTATAGTTAGTTTTCTTTTTCGTTTTATTTTTAATGAGCTATGTATGTTTTAATTTTAAGGTTTTATTTTCAAGTTTTGAATTTTTGTTTAATTTAAAGTTAAGTTTTATTCAGATTTGACTTTCAGTTTAGTTTTGGGTTATGTGTTAAGTTTAAATTTTAGATTAGTTCTAGTTTTATTTAGAACTAATCTAAAACTTAGAACTTATCTATTTATATATATACTACTAGAGGACCCGGCAAACTTCGTCCCGCCTTGAATTAATTTTTTTTTTGAAATAATTTTGAGCAATCACGATCCCACCCGAAATTAATTTTGTATCGAACATTCACGATCGATAACAAATGGTGCCAATAGTATTTCAATTATTGATTGAATGAATCACTCTAATATCCCTTATTTACACGGAATGTAAGGAGGTTGAGGGAATCACATGTCAGATCAATTCAATGCTTTTTGATAGACAACATTAGCAAAAGTAAACAAAGATGGAGGCTTTCCAACACGCGAACATGTCATATATTGTAAGCCATGCAAGAAGCTTGGGCATTCAAGATTAATAGTTATAGACGTATAGCTATACATACATTTTTTACAAATTATTTAAGACATACATTGTTTTGCACTAACATTTATTTGAGTAACATGAACTTCCGTCCGCTTATGTATATCTAAAAAACTGAATGCACCTCCATGCTACAGGTGTAAAATAAGCTGCATTTGCATAATCTACTTGCTCTCTCTCTCTTTATATCATCGTACTGCTTTGCGCTCCATTATCTTGATATACATTATATATAATGTTATTACTCGTATGTTATTTTTATTCTTAAGGTATAAAATTAGTTTAGATTTGATTTAATCCAGCACACAGTGCCATAATTAATTCCAAAGATTGGCCTTGTGATTCATTGATTGAATTCTTGGAATGTGCACTTCCTCGCCTTTGAATTGGCCTACTCAAATGCGTTCATCTTTGCTTGAAAAACATTATTCTTGAGTTGCTTTACGACCAATTTTGTTCCCTTGCAGAATTTGGATTGATTGAGGCTCCGAAGCATGATAATAACAGATCCAACCTTCAGTGGTACATTATATGGTGGTAATCCTTGCAAACCAATGAATTCAGAAACACTATTCGATAATTGGTTGCTTCGTCTGGACACAAACAACGGATTTGAACGAATGTAATTGTGCAGAAATTGCATTTTGAATTATGAAATTAAAATCGAGTTTTTTTTAATTTTTTATTTTTCCATACAAAATGTATGGAACAACGATTTTTCCGAGATAATTCCAATTTTTTTGCTGTTAAAAGCTACCTTGTGCGGAAACGAACACAAACAAAAAAAAAAAACAAAAAAGAAGGATTCTTATGTATGCCACTCTGTTTTGTTTATATATGACACTTATTCGGACATGACAATCTAATTGTTTTCATTATCCGTCACTCGCTGCTGTGTGGCTTACACGTATATTAGCTCGCCGAGCATTTCACTGACTTCGTAGACCTATGTCAGGCTCGTCCCCTCCTTGGAGTTGTAATGAACACTGTACGACACGGAAAATTACCAATTTCAATTCTTTCGATTCTTTTCCTTCCTTCCTTATTTTCTTTTTTCCTACACAACATCAGTATTGTGGCGAACAAAAAAAAATTATTAAAATCGGCCGAGCCATTTCCGAGTTTTAGCAAGACTAACGCACGGCAATTGATAATTAAATATTCAGAAAATAGAAGATAAAAACGCGATTGGTTTTTGTCTAAGAAAAATATAATAGGCTGCTATAATTCGATTTCAGAAGATTGTGCTGTCATATCATTTTATTGCAAATTCTATTAGGAAATTTTTGTAGTCCATTTCAATTTGAATAAAAATAGTCAGCTCAACCGTCAGTTTTGAAGCCATGAGGTGGTCTAAGGATCGATCCTCACAATGGGCAAACAAATAATATTTTTTTTAAAATTTTTTTTATTTATTGAAATGACAGCTTTTGTGTTCTTTTTGGAGTAAAAAGTGAATATGTTGGCGCTTTCTTCAAATAGGGATTTATAAAGTGCTTAAATTAAATTTATCAACAAAAAAAAAATTAATGAAATATATTCAAAAACAACGAAGTTATTTTCATCGAAAGTAGGAAATACGAATTTCTGATAGTTTTTTGTTATTCTACGGAAACGATGTTATTAGAAAAAGACGCTGTACTAAAATATTGTGCAATTTTGAAGATATGTGAATGCTTTTGGTGTTAAAATAAGAGAATTTTCTTTTGATTATTTAGACGAACAGTTTCGCTAATAAAAGTACGCTAGTAGGATAATTTGCAATTCTTGTAAAGGGGCGTAAGAATGGGCGTGGTCAAAACTAAGTATGCTGTAATCTTATCTAGGATTCAAGTAATGTGTGTGCAAAATTTGAGTGAAATCCGTTCAGCCGTTAAGATTTGTTGGCTATTTAAAGTAGTCTGATGTGGCAATTCCCATACAAAATGACCAATTTCGATTTTTTCGATTTTTCCGCTGTTCCTTCGAGTTTTTCGTAATTTTCTTTTTTTCTAAACCTCATCTGTATTAAGGCAAATAATACAAAAAAAGAATTATTAAAATCGGCCAAGCCGTTTCTGAGCCTTAGCAAGACTAACGCACACAGAGTAGGTCAATCTAGTTGAGTTGAGTAAAGTTGCGTTGCCAAGTTCTTATTTTTTAGTTGGTTTGTGTACGGAATAAGTAAAATGTAATAGGTTCTGTCAAAATGTGATGTGAGTACAAAAACAAAATCAATTTCCTTTAAGGGGGGAGATACCTTATAATTTCGGAAAAATTTCGAATGTTTTTTCGAATTTTTCTTTAAAACAAGTTCTAAGTTATTTATATTAGTTTGAAATTGCATAGTGACCCAAAACCACAGCGTGACGAGAATAGGGTTAAAAAAAATGATAAACTGCTTGTAGTGACAATATTCGCACAAATACTTTGCATGGCTACAGTATTATTGAAATCTTCGAAGTTTTTACTGTACTATCAGAATTTTTTATTTGTTCTGTATGCAAGCACAAAATAAGTTTTGGTGAGTCAGGATCGAGAGCCCTAGGTTTCAAAATTTCAGCTAACCTTGCTCCTGGAGTATTTAGTGAAGGCTACACCTCCATTCTGAAGCTTATGAACGAGATGGTATAATTATTGGCACCTATTGCAAAGTTTTCGCCAAAAATACCGATAAAGCACGAGTAGCGAAGCAGAACAGAAAGAGTCTCTCCAAGACAAAAGCAGCTCTTACAGCTTAGATGTACCTTCCGGAAGGATGTACCTTCAAGTTGAAAGATATCGTGTGAATAAATAATTTTTTTGGGTTCAAAACTGTTGAAAATATAATCGAATCTGGACCTTCGATTAAACAGTCGATATAAATTTTAATTTTTATCTTTTTTCATTATATTACAGGTTTATCCTTCCCTTCAAAATATCAGTACTCGAAGAAACAAACCTCGTTTGTTTCATATAAGTGGAAAATTTTTGATAACTGCAGGAGATACTCTGCAGACCCACCATTTACTAAAAATATAGGAAAATAAAAAAATTATCCAATTATGTTCTCAACTTGAAAAAAAAATATTAAACAAAACTAATTTCACCCTGTCTAAGGATATCTCCCCCCTTAAGCAGTTTCTTCGTTTTCAATTTAATTTATTAGCAGACTTCATATGATCTGTCAAAACAAAAGTGTTGCCAACTATTCAGCAAGTAACAGGTAAGTGAGTAGCCGTTTTTTTCGTAATTGAGTTGAGCACTGGCGAATCGAACGCAGCTATATATTTAGTTGTTATGTATATTATTTAATATCTTTAAAAGACCTTTCCGTATAAAATAAAACAATAATTAGAAAAGATGAAATAGCCGAGATACAGAGCTTTCCGAAAAAAATGGAAAAAAAATCAACATAACCTCAATTTCCTCAGCCAGATGGCAGGTAACTTATGTTTTTTTTCTTTTAAAAGATAGTAATACCTCTTACCTTACTAAAAATACCAAAACGAAGCCCGAAGGTCTTACCGTTCCAAAGTTATGACCATTTGACTGAAATGCAAAATTTTTTTTTGGAAGCAAAATATTAAATAAAATAAATATATAATAATATGTATAAATAGTTTTAGATATAGTTTTTTTTTTATAAAATATAAATAGTTTAATGAACCTGGCGACCTCATTCATAGGCCTGAGTAGTCCTGTCCGGGGTGTGGTGGTTGTCCCTGTGTTGTTGCTCCGGGTGTTGTTGTTGTGGCGGCACAGCGGTAGCGCTAGGACCGCTGTTGTAGCTGGTGGCTGTTCTGGCCGTTGTTGGGTGTTCTGGCCGTGGTTGGTTGTTGGTGTTGCAGCGGCACAGCGGTAGCGCTAGGGCTGCTGTTGTATCTGATGGCTGTTCTGGCCGTGGTTGGGTGTTCGGGCCGTTGGGGTTACGATAACTGTCCGGTGGCAATAGCAATAGATTGGCTGCTGTTTGCCACGTTGCCTGAGGCTGTTTGGACGAGGGTAGCAATTTGATGAAAACTTTTCTAATATTAACTTGGTTGCTATAAAACTTCGGCTGGCACACGGTGGCTTTGCTGATTTTTTTTTTTTTTTTTCTTCTTCGTCACTATGCGACCACCTGCGCTTACGGCTCAAATCGAAAAAGCCCGATGACCAGTCGCTGCGCTGCTCACGTTGATCCGCCATCCTCGTTAAATTTAACGGCAATTCGCCATCTGTTGTCACCTCAGGGGTGCCAATCGAACGTCATGCGGGTATGTTCACATAGGTCGTACGTTAAGGACCTATCCACACATGGTGTAAATAACCATGAAAAGAGTATTCACGAGGCGTTTGTGCCATTACAAACCACAGTTCGAATCTTGTTAACAGGTCGATGAACAAAACTCAAGCTCTATAAGAAGCTTATCATACCTGTACTATTATGTGCAGCACGAACCTGGACGTTGAGCAGTTCTGATGAACAGACTTTGAGAGTCTTGAAGAGGAAGATCTTCGGTCCAATTTGCGTGAATGGCGAGTATCGAATTCGATGGAACCACGGGCTAAACATAGTAAAGCACATCAAAATGGAGTGGCTGCGCTGGCTAGGTCATGTTAAGCGGATGGAAAACGACGTTCGATAATATTCGATTCGTTGAGCTTTTCCTTAATTTTTTTAAGCTTTTTTTTTCTTCAAAGAATTCATAGATTTAACTTATCTACCTATTAACTAGAATTAATCTTATCATTATTTCACCGTTGTCATCGGTGAATTTTAGGCGTTCTTAGATTTGAAACTCTTTTTCGTTCGAAAATAATCCTTTACTAGGGGCCTCTTTTCCTGCTATTTAGTTTTCATGTCACTGTTGCGCGTGTTCGTTGTTTTTTCTTTTCGAACGTAGAATTTTTTGCACTATTTCAGCCCTTGAAAGGACTTTCTTTGATCAAGCTTCTTATAATCAAATTGTGTTGTGGTTGTTATTAAAAGTTTGTATGCGATCAAGGACTGAGCCTACTAGTTTTATGCCGACTCTTTACGGCACATGTTCATATTCTCAAGAAGCTTTACATTGCTTTATTTACTCTCTGAGATAAGCTATTGCCTGCGGAGAGGTGACAGTCGATCAGAGAAATAAATTTTCAATTGAAAAATTTTCTGTCAGCTAGGCAGATTTCTAGAAATTTTCTGTTCTAACGCACTCTAACGCCACATGAACTGAATTTAAAAAATTAAATATCTTAAATTGAACCCATAGCTGCAGTTGTGTTGAAGAACACAATGCCGCTTTCGCTGCTGCATTTTTTCAAGGAAACGCGCTACTGCTTTTGTTACACTTTTTGGTAGACACGTTATTTAGTAGATGCCGGGCGTCAAATTACGTCTGGTTAACTGTTAACGCGTTTAGCGAGGCGTTTCTGATAAGTTATGTGTTAAAATATGTAAACTATTGTTGTTGATTGAAAGTAAATACTATAAATTAAAATCTGAATAACTATGCAAAATTAATTAAATAACTAAATAATTTATTGGTTTTACACAGAGATCGTAATTATTACAAGCGATATCCAAAAACTCAAAGTTTAATGCAAAATTAATTAAATAACTAAATAATTTATTGGTTTTAAACAGAGATCGTAATTATTATAAGCGATATCCAAAAACTCAAAGCTTAATTATTATTTTAAGATTTTTATCTTACGATTTTTATCTTACGGTTTTTATTGTTTTGATCAGAAATAAGTTACTTTTTTATTTTTATTTTTCTGTTCAAGTATAAGAATTATTTTTGAGTTTTATTATTTTGTTCGAAAAAAAAAATTGGTTCTTAGTTTTTATTTTTTCGCTTAGAAATAAAAGTTTTTTCTCAATTTTTATTTAACGCTCAAAAATAAAAATCATTTGTCTAGTTTTCCTCAAACATAAAACTCAAACCACCACAAAGCTTTGTTGCTGACACATGCCAACTTTTATTCCCAACACCTGAACAAGGGAGCTTTAAGGGCGTGACGGAGAGGGTTAATATGTATGACCGACCCCCATTTCTTTAGGAACAAAAGGAACATTTTTCTCTTGGGGACCTATTCCCTCCGACCACATCCGTGTTTTCAAAATTAAACGTTTCACCTCACAAACTTTAATGCATTTTAATGCGTTTTTTTTTTTTTGGTTTTTTTACATTTTTCAATTCATTGGAACAATTGCGACAGGCTATATCACTTGAAATGCGTCGACATGGGCAACCTTGGCTACTACATCTGTCGAAACTCAGACTCCGATCTCGATATTAGCGATCAATAATAAATTTGGATTCGATGACTTTTATTCAGTATTTTAGTTTCTTGCTGATTTTGGAGCCTGCCCGAGGCCATTAAACCGATTTATGTTGATGTTTATACATGCCATTGCCACCATTTCTTAAAAATTTAACATTTTCGAAGTATCCCCATAGTCATTTGCCGAAATAAAAAATGACAAATCCGAGTGCATAGAAATTAAGAAAAATGTCTATTCTTGCGATTTAAGCCAAAAACCGTTCAACAATTACAATTTTTGGGGGTTCTGTGAGCCTCCAAAAAAAAGCGAAGCTGTTTTAGCTTCACCCTTCCGTGAAGCTAATTTGATGCAAATTAAAAATATGTACAGGAAAAAGCGAATATATTTATTGCATTATTTCTACTTTGAACAAATTAATTGCAATAAAAAAAGAAGAAATATTTTTTAATGTGTAATTTGTAAAAGTTAAGGTAAGAAGGTCGAAAGTTTGAACTTGCACTTAATTTTAAAAACATTATGTCCATGTTAAACATTTAAGACTAATAAATAGCAAAAAATGTATTTTAAAAATTTTGATTTAAAGTAATAAATTGAGATATTTAGTTGTTTTTTAATATTTTTATTCAAACTTGTACTTCATTTTAAAAACATTATGTTAATGCTAAAGATTTCAGGCCAATAAATGAATGATTTATGTTAAAAAAATATTGATTTAAAGTGATAAATTGAGATTAACTAATATTTAGTTATATTATTAATTTATTTATTTTTATTATTAGCTTAATACAAGCAGAAACTTAACATTAATTTCTTAATTCTAGGGTTTTTTTTTTTTCTTTTATTTGTAAGGTAGGGAATTTACAATTACGTGGGAAATAGTCTGCCAACAAGACGTATAAGAAAAATATATTAAAATTTATTTAAGAGGGAGAAAATGGGGCTTGAGTTAAGAAGCATATTTCGGAGTTCGTATGTGCTGAGATGGAAGTCGAATTCATTGATCAAATTGTTGGTTAGACGAAGCATCCTAGTTATAGGTTCGCCACATCCATAGACGGTGCGATGAAAGTTGAGATGCAAGAGAGGTACAGACCTTAAGTAGCGTGGGTTGGTATTAAGGGATATCAATTGGAGCAGTGTAGGACAGTTAATGGTGCCGCCTAGAAGTTGGAGAATTCCCTGGACCAATGTTTTACAAAACCAAGTGTAGAGTTGGCTCTACTAATGATATTATCGATATGGGATCGAAAACTAAGTTCTTTATCGCAAATTATACCCAAGTCTCGCAAAGAACTTACTAATAGAATCGGCTCGCCAAATATATAATGAGTTCACGAGGGAGATTGGGGTCTCTTACGCGAGTATGTCATAGCTTGGCATTTGTTGATATTGAGTTCCAGGAAGTTTTTTTGGCACCAAGTAGAAAAACTGATTAGATCATCTTGAAGGCGGGTTGAGTCGGCTGCTGGAGTGAAGACGCGGGCTTATTTGAAGAGGATTGAAGCATTATGTCGAGGTCACTTCTTAGGTACGAGAGGCTTTCTTTGATAATGTTTATCGACTCGGCATTGTTCTTTTTTCACAATTTGCATTAATTAATTTTTTTATGTCCGTTATTGCGCTTGCAAACTTGCTCGCGTTGATATTGTTTTCGGAATTTAAGTTCGTCACTTTTTTGCAAGCTTTTGAAATTTTATTTAGTTTTGCCTCCAAGTTTGTTTTCCCTATCTCAAAAGTGCAGCTGAGGTCTTCCGCTATTCTTACGGTTTCATCGAATTTTAATTGATTTTCGATAATCTTTCTATGGCACAGTTTATTATCCGACCTAAGCGAGTTTATAGAATAACTGAGGCATTTTGCCGCAAGAAGGACATGCGAGAGGTAAATGTCTTTGCATTCATCGTTTATTGTTTTTGCGCGTGAAGAGCACAGTTAAAGAGGTCGAAATTGCTGAGTTGCAGTTTTCAATTAACTTTAATATGCGGGTACAAAAAACTTTCGACATAATTACTTAAATTTCTTGAAAATTTAACTCGCACTGGGAGCAATAATTTAACTTTTTTATTATTTGTATTCTTTTTGTAAACGATTTAACCCTTAAATGCACCGTGTATCTTAAGAGATACAACCATTCAAAAAATTCCTTCGGCTATATTTTTGGTTTAATTTTTTTCAAATCGGTTCTATATTATTAAGAATATTATAGGTCTTCAAAAAAAAAAAAAATAGTTTTTACTTCTTTGTCATACTTTTTTAAAAGTTATGTATAAAGTCAAAAAATTTTTTTTTAATTAAATAAACACGGTTTTAACAGTTTAACTTCTAGGAACAGATAAATAATTTTGATTAGGAAAAAATACTGACTGCTTTCAAAACATGTCCTTTGGTGATTTTAAGTGGTTCCATAAAAATTTCGATCATTTGGCACCTCACCTAAAGATACAGTGTGCACTCCCCGCATGCTTTTGATAATTTTAACTTTTTAAAATAAATAAATTAATAAAAATTTCATAACACATTTCTTTTATTTTAATATATTTTAATATGGATTTTAGATGTGGGTAAATCTTTAAAGATACAACCATTTTGTTTAAAAAAACTTTTTTAAACAAAAAAAAAAAATAATAAAACTAAAAACGCAGTTTTTATTTTTACTCAATTTTACATAAAATATATTTTTTCAGTAAAAATGGGGGGCATTGTGCATGTAAGGGTTAAGCTTGCGGAGCTGATTAATAGCACGTCTGACGGTTTGACTGTTTAAACTCTTCAATTTTTTATAGTTTAATTTTTTATAGTTACTCAGATATGAATTTGTTGTCTTAATATTCTACAAATAAAAGCGGATTGTGGCAAGTTGTTCGTTTACAGGTATGAATATCTGGACATGATGCCGTAGTCTCTTGCCGACCACAAATCTCCATTCAAACTCGTGCTTCTTTATATGGCCGCTACATTAGATTTTCAAGTTGATAACATAATTGGATTATTTCTTAATTAGTACACATTTTAACTGTAAAAAACATTTTGATTTTTTTTACAAAATAGCTGCTCTGCAGAGTATTTTTTTTATTTTGAACAATTTTGTAGAGACACTTAAGTTCTGCTTTGCTACTCGTACCTCATCGGCATTTTCGGCGAAAACTTTGCAATAGGTGCCAATTTTTATACCTATCTCGCTCATAAGCTTCAGAATGGAGGTGTAGCCTTCATTAAATATTCCAGCAGTAATGTTAGCTGACTTCTCGATGCTGACTCACCAAAACTTATTTTGTGCTTGCATACATAATAAATTAAAAATTCCGATAGTGCAGAAAAAACTGTGAAGAATTTTGGAACAAAAGATTTTACAAGCTATTGTGGAAGAAGCATTCCTCAGGCAGTGGATTTAGCCATGTCCGTCCGTCTGTTTGTGATCACGATTACAGTCGTAATTTTCAAGCTGTCATCACGAAATTCGATATTTAGTCTTGTATATACAATATTATAAGATCATAATATTAATATGATAATAAGTAATAAATTAAGATCAAGTTCGAAAATGAGCCAAATCGGATGAAAACCGCGCCTTCCTCTCATACCAAGTGACTTTATCAAAAATGTAAAATCTGTTATTTCCACAAAAATTAATATATGGACTTGAAACTTTGCAAATAAGCTTCAATACGCACTCTGAGTATATAATTCAACCAAATCGAGTGAAAAACACGCCTACAATGTGACCTCATCGTAAAACAAAAGTGAATATTTTCTGTTAAAACTATGACAAAAATGTTTTTACAAATAAACATTTTATTGGATGCTTAAGACTTTGAATATACTTTGGTTCGGAAGTGGGAGTATTTTAACTTCGGCCCAGTCGAAGATCATTTCTTAAAAATAAAAAAAAAAAATAAATAACTGGCCATTTCAGCCCTTGAAAGGACTTTAACCTAGCTTCTTATGATCAAGTGTGTTGTGCGTGTTATTAAGTTTGTACACAATTGACCGAGAACCGGACCTACATGTTTAACGCCGACTCCGAACGGCGATGAACGGAATGTTCTTGTTCTCAAGAAGCTTTACATGGCATTTTGAATACTCTCTGAGGTTTGCCATTGTCTGCAGAGAGGTGGCGGCCGTACAGAAAAATTATTTTAATTCAAATAATTTTCTGTCGCTGCTGGGGTTCGAACCTGGGTCTCCAAAGTTCGTTGACATAGCGACCACGCACTTTAACCAACTACGCCACGGACGCCACGCCAAGATCATTTCTTACTAGTTTTAATATGTTATACATTCGAAATATGCAAAATTTGCATTTTTCTTAAATTATAAAGGTATCTCCCTCTTAAAGAAAATTAATTTTGTTTTTATACTCACATCACATTTTGACATCATCAATTATATTTTTACCTTATTGCGTACACAAACCAACTAAAAAATAAGAACTTGGGAACGCAACTTTACTCAACTCAACTGATAATTGACTTACTCTATACTCAACTAGCTGTAGACGTTGTTGTTGTTTTCTCATACAAATTTTGAAATAAGCGACATGAATTGAGTATAGTCTGGCGAATCGAACGCAACTATTAACAGCACAATGTGAATTGACAAAATATGGCATATCCAATGGAAAGCAAAGATGCAGCAACAGTTGCGTCAACATTAGTAAAGAAATTTATTCTCAAATATGGTACTTTCAAAGTTATGAAATCAGATAGAGGAACTGAATTTGTGAACAAACTAATGAAAAGCATTTGTAAACATTTGGACATAAAACAAACATTTTCAGCTCCATACCACCATGAAACGTTAGGAACTGTGGAACGCAATAATAGGGTACTAAATGAGTACATGCTTAATTTTGCAGAAGATGATGAATGGGATAAATGGATATATTTTTACACGTTTGCATATAATACCTCAACAAACATTGACACAGACTACTCGCCTTACGAGCTAGTTTTAGGCAAACTACCCTACACGCCAAATGATATTATAAATGATAATATACCAGTTTATGATATTGACTAATACGCCAATGAACTCAAAATAAGATTGAAAACTTCTATTAACAAAGCAAAACAATTTATTAATACAGTTAAAGAGAAAAGACAAAAAACAGCCGCGAAGGAATTAATAAATTAAAAGTAGATATAGGTGATTTACTTTTAATAAGTTAAAAATTAGAATGGCCATATAAAGTGTTAAATATCTATTCGCAAATATCGTTCCAAAAGAACAAAAAACAAAACTTTTCGGCAACTCAATTTAGCAAGGAGCAATTTTTATCTTTTTCTTTCACACTGAATACAGCAAGTACAAAAAACAGAGCTGCATATAAAAATTAATATCAAAAAGTAGTGTTGCCAAAAAAAGCAGTAAATTTAGTCTGCGACATAATACCACCCTCTAGTGCTGATTCCCAGCATGATCGCCGATGTCGCTGTTTCGTAAACCAAGTTTACACAATTTGTTTGCTGGCCTACGATATGTATGTTTTGCTGTTCGTACGTCAACAACGCGGACAATTCCATCTTCCCCAGGATGCAGCTTGACGATGATTCCCATTGGCCCATCTCCTCGTGGTGTATTATTTTCCTTAAGAATTACCATATCTCCTTCTTGTAGATTTTCTATATCTTTATGCCATTTAGATCCGTTTAACAATGTTGGTATATATTCCTTAAGAAAACGCCTCCAAAATTGATCAATAAGTAGTTGAGTAATTCGCCACATTCGTTTTTGTGTTGAGTCGTGTTGGCTGAACTTTCCAGGGCAGTAAATAATTTCATTTTGTTGTAATAAAATAACATTCGGACATAGTCCCAAGTCTACTTACCAAATGCTCTGCTTCATAAAATACCGTTTGGAGCATCTCGTCGGTTGGGTTGCGGTCTACAGACAGAACACTCTCAATTGCTCTTTTAAAACATCCAACGATGCGCTCCCAGCAACCACCAAAGTTTGGGGCATTGACAGGAATAAATCTCCATTCAATACCTCTCATTTCAAGAGTTGAGATTAAGACTGCTTTCTTCGAGTTATTCAAGGGCTTGAGCAGTTCTTTAGAAGCTCCACGAAAATTGGTCCCATTATCCGACCACATTATTTCAATTTTGCCTCGTCTTGCCATCATCCTACGTACAGCCATGATGCAGAAATCGGTGGTCAGCGAATGTGCGAATTCCACGTGTGTAGCTCTAGTGGTCAGGCAAGTAAAGATGACGCCATACCTTACGCGATAAGTTTTTGTGTATTTTCCGCTACTTCCTCTGCCTTCTCGAACATAGAATGGCCCGAAGTAGTCGATTCCGGTAGCAGAAAACGTTTTTTTGAATGTCAGGAATCTTTCGGTTGGCAGCAAGCCCATTTTTGGCTGGATCGGTTTTGCTCGGTGACGTGTGCACCACTTGCACTGCTTCAGGATAGTTTTGATGAAATGATTAATTTTCGGCATCCAAAACATTTCCTTAAAATTATGAACAACAACTTGAGTTCCGGTAGGATTCGCTTTCAAATGCATGTCGTGAATTATCATTTGTGTAAATTTATGTTTTCCGTCAAGAATTATTGGATTTCTCGTTGCTATTGGAATATCTTTCGCTCTTTCAATTCGTCCAGATAGTCTCATGACCCCCGACTGCAGGTACGCCAGGTCGGGAAAACTGTCCCGCTGCACTATTTTGTACCAAGCCGTTTTCGCCCATTGCATTTCAGACACTCTGAGATCACCGCGAAAAATTGTATCATCTGAATGGTTAAGTTTGTGTATTCAAACATTGTGGATGAATCTCTTGACCCATTCTGTGGGCCGGATAATTTTATTTAGGGTGGACACTCTTCTTATTATGCTCTCGAACAACGTATTATCTTCCTGAATTATCATCATAAATTGATGCAGTTTTTCGGTATAAGTTATGTCTTTTTGTTTTGGCCAATTTTCTTAAGGAAGTTGGGACCATCGAACCACTCATTAAATTTTTGAGTAACTGAGGTATCTCGTGTTATTATGTCCGCGATGTTGCTTTCGGTTGGCACGCAATTCCATTCAATTCTTTCAGACTTTTCGCATATTTCACTTATACGGTGGGCCACAAATGATTGCATTTTCTTGTCACTGTTAATCCATGCTAAGACTGTTTTCGAATCAGTCCAGTAGTAGTGTTGGTCAACAGTGATCTGTAGCTCTCTTTCAGTGGTTTCGGCCAGACGGCACCCCATTACAGCAGCTAGTGTTTCAAGCTTTGGAATTGTAACGTGTTTAAGTGGTGCGACCCTTGCCTTGGATGTCACAAGGGCTGTATCGTATTTTTCTTCGTCGCCTTCCATGTAACACCAAAGCAAGTATACTACTGATGCGTATGCCTGACTACTTGCATCATTAAAAACATGAAGTTCAGTTTTGTGTGCCTTTTGCCGATTTGATGTGTACAATCTAGGAATTCTCAGCGTCTCGATTGTGTTTAGATCTTGCAACCACTGTTGCCACTTCTTAAGAGGACTACCTGTTATTTCTTCATCCCAATTTATACCGGTTTCCCAGACCTCCCTCATCAGAAGTCGGCCGTTAATTGTAACTGGTGTGACGAAACCTATTGGATCGTAAACAGAATTTACAGCAGCTAAGAGTTGGCGCTTTGTTGGTGGCTTCGAGCCCATAAATATTTCGCTGCTTATTTTGTGCATCCTTGGCATCCCAAAGTGTTCCTAGAACTTTATGTTGCTCGCCTGAGTGTTCTCCAACATGCGTAATTATTTTATCTGAGCAAACTTCTGCTGGAAGCTTTTGTAGAACTTCTTGGTTGTTAGAAATAAATTTCTGAATATGAAAACCACCGCTTTTATGAATTTTAATTACTACGAGAATAAGTTGCACAGCCTCGTCCACTGTTGCTTGTCCTCCAAGAAAGTCGTCAACATAGTGGTCCTCCACAATTGCTTTAACAGCTAGTGGATCTGTTTCTCGAAAAAGCTCTGCGTTGAAATTTTTTACAAATTGAGCCAAAAAGGGTGATGAGCATAGCTTGCATCTGGTAAACTGTGGGTTCCTTATCCTCTGCAAGATTACGCCATAGAAAGCATTGTGCCGCTGCATCCTCATCTGCAATACGTACTTGGTTGAACATCTCTTTTATGTCACCTGCAAAGGCGACACGGTGTAAGCGAAAGCGCATCAAGACACCAACGATAGATGCCAGCCAATCGGGGCCTGTCAGCAAATTATCGTTTAACGACATTCCATTGCATTTTGCGGCTGCATTAAATACAAGTCTTACTTTTGATGGTTTATTTGCATTTAAAACTGGGAAATGTGGGAGGAACCAGAGTTTGGTATAGTTAATAACTATTTCAGGTGATATTTTACGAGCGTAGCCATTTGTCATGAGTTTTTCTATCTCATTTTGATAAGCTGTGGCTAAAATACTGTTTTCGCTCCAAACATTTCAGCCTCTGGAGTGCCATAGGTTTGCTGTCAGGTAATTTCAATTTCTTATCCCTCCAAAGCAGCCTGACTTGATACTGGCCCTCGACTTTCTTTATAGAGCTTTTGCGCCTTTTCCAAAGCTTGTCTGTCTTCGTGAGATTTTGTTTTATCAGCTTTTGTTGCACATATACCTAAGCTTTCTAAACTATACTGTTGCTTGATTAGTTGATGTAGTTTATCATTTTCAAATTGACAACATGTAAAATTCATCTCTTTCTCTTCCATCTCCACAGGATAATGCAATGCCCAACCCAGCTTTGTTTTAGATACCATCGGGCCATTTTCCTCAGGATCAATTACTGTTCGTGATGTTATCAAATTAGCGTGTCGTTGTCCGATGAGGAGCATTGGTTGTAAATTATCAAAGCTTCCAAAAGTTGATTCCTAATAAGGGTATTTTTCTGCTAAAATATTATATTTTATATCTTGTCTTGGTAAATTTAAATCTGGAATAATTCGAACATCTTTGAGGCTATATTTGTCACTGGGATGGCTACCACTTATATGTATCGTCGCAGATTCGGCTCCAGCTTCATACCTGTATACTCCACCCGTCCAGTTGAAACAGAATGCTTCCTTACAACCACGAATTCCAATCTCTTTTGCTACCGTCATGTCCAGTAGAGTTGACGTACTACCTTCATCAAGAAATGCTACGACATCTTTGTGTCCGCTGGATCCATAGATCCGCACTAGAAGCATCTTCAGTAAAGCCATCTTTTTGTGTTCTGTAGCACAGCCACTAAATGAAACAGAAAGTTGTGCTGTAGTTTTTTGTTTGTGTAGCAGTCGATTGTGAAATTTTTCACAATTATCAATTTTGCACATTCCGCGTTGATTGTAGGCACCCTTATGTGAACGAAGACAGCAGTAGCATGCTCCTGTTTGGTTTGCCAGGTCCCAACGTTTCTTTGGATCTGCTTTCTTGAAAACCGGACACTGATCTAAACTGTGTTTGTCGCCATGGCAGACTAAGCAGCTTGTTTTGCTTTTTTGATTTTCTTGTGCTTTCTTTTGTACATTTGTTTTAGTGTGCGAGTTTATCTCTTGTACTTTTTTTAAAAAAGGCATGTCTCGCATTAAGTCAGCTTGTTCTTGGCACCATTTTGCAAAAACATTAAAATCGGCATTAATCGCCCGCAGATTATTGCTTCTTAGAAACAAGCCCCACTTTTCAAGGTAACTTTCGGGAAGCTTGTCCATCAATATTGCTAATAATTTTTGTTGATCAATTAAATTTTTGTTAGGATGGTTCATCACTGACTGAATATTTTGTACCGTGCAGTTGAAGTCTTGAAAGATTTCCATATTTTTTACATTCTGCACCTCCTCAGCTTTCGAAATCAACTCGAGTGCGACATGTTCTGGGCCGCCATAGAAATCATTTAAAATACGAAGGATTCTCGTTGGATCAGCAGTTGATATTAAAAGCAGCTCTACCTTTTCCCGTGCTGCAACTTTTAGGCATTTGTTGAGTCTGTGAACATTCTCCTCATCCGAAAACCCGCATTCTCTGCTCGCAATATTGAATTGCGATAAAAAGTGCTGCCAAGCCAACGCTGATGATCCATCAAATTCCATTGTTTTGGAGCCGATAGTTTGTCGAGCAAGCATGTTTGCGATAGACCGGTGTAATTGCTGAAAATCGTTTGCATTTTGGCTGTTTCCGTACTGCTTTTTGACCTCACCAAACTTTTGATTTTTGGATACGTACTGGCAACCAGCTACTGTTTCCAGCAATGTTTCGTTACACTCATTTGGAGTCTGGTGTTCATTATTTGTTCGTAGATTCTGCTCTCTTTGTGTTTGTATCCACGTTGACACTCGCTCAGATTTTTGAGTTTGATTAATAGTTTTAGCAGAAATTGAGGGTTGCGAAGAATGAATGCGAATTAGTTTTGATTCGGTAATAAGAGCATTTTCTTACTTACCAAAGCCTCGCATTTCACCTGGAGCACCCTCATTTCAGATCTTGCTACTTCTAGCTCAACGTTGAGTTTTTCTTCATCAATCATTTGCACCTGCTTACGAAGTTCCAACTCGCGCTGCAGAACTGACGCCTGTGAGCTTGATATGCTGCTTCCTCTAATCTGCGATTTCAGGTCGAGTGTTCCGACAACCGCCGGTGCAGTTTTCGACAATTTCTCTACTATAGTTGTAGCCACGTCAACTGCTGTTCTGTTTTCGTCAGCCACAATGTCCAGAAGTTTGCAAATTTTTTGCAGCGCTTCATCACCCAGTTCTCTTTTTGCAAATTCGACGTATTCTTTTTTATCGTTTTGGGGAATCCCACAAAATCTTTTCAAATGTGTTCTAATCAGATTGTCTTTTGGGTATTTTTTGTAAATTAAAAAATAAACATCTCGAAGCATTCCAGGAATCAATGTGTTCTGCGCATTGTTGGCTCCACTGCCAATTGTTTTCAGACATTGCGAATTTTAATGTTTATTTTGTGGACTGTGATTCACCGCCTATTAATGATCCGGCTCGAAGGACTCTGTTAAATATCTTTTCGCAATTATCGTTCCAAAAGAACAAAAAACAAAACTTTTCGGCAACTCAATTTAGCAACGAACAATTTTAATCTTTTTCTTTCACACTGAATACAGCAAGCACAAAAAACAGAGTTGCATACAAAAATGAATATCAAAAAGTAGTATTGCCAAAAAAAGCAGTAAATTTAGTTTGCGACATAAAATAATTGATGAAGAAGGGGTAAATCCTAAATAGGGGTAGAAATTAGGAATTAGTAAAGAAAATGCATAACAATAACTTGATAAAATACAACATAGGTGCATAATTTGCACATTATGAATATAAAACAATTGTATATCTAAATAAGTAAATATAAAGCTACATTAAAAACTTTTATTTTATACCGATTTCTTTTCTCAAAATACAAATTGTTAAATTTATATTTCCACTAAATCATCACAATATTTTTTAAAAACTTATCTTCTCATACATGAACACATATTCGGAAATATTTTTTTTCTTAAGGGTAAGGGTGTAGTATACTTACCATACCTACTTGAAACTTACCCACTGACCTACTGTAGCATTGTTAGTCATTATAAACATTGTAATGAAAAACCATAAACTAGCGAGCGTTGACACATTGTAAGCACTTGTAAACATAAACCATAAGCGAAAGCATTTGGTGAATATGCTGCTTTTGCACATTCTTTGAAATTAACTCCGAATTTCCAACAGTTTTCATGTATTTGTGAGATTTTAGAGCATAAGAATTTATAGATTTTAGAGCGTAAGAATTATTGTAATGTTAATTTTAGTATGTAAGAATTTGTAACATGTAAAATGTAAGAGAAAGAATCTGACTGGAATGGGATTGATTTGGCTATATAAACCAAATGCGATCACGAAATAAATAAATTCCTGAACCTCAGTTTAAGTTAGAAGAACTGTCTGGATTATATTTTTGAACAAGCTTTGTCAGCTTAAGTACAACCAGACAAATGTAAGAAGGGCTCTTTAGCAATCACTACAAAACTTTGTCAGCTTTACAAAATTAGATTAACAATTTTTTTTTCTTCCAAATCACACACACTTCACCATACTTATTCTTTAAGGTATAAGTTCTCCTTACCTTTTATCTAATTAAATCATAAATTTTGATTCATACGAGTGAGTTGCAATTTAATTCATATATTATTTTTTTGTTTTCTAGGAAATGCAAAAACTATTCGCAATGATAATAGCTCTCGCTTTGGAAAATTCATGCAAATATGTTTTGATTCCAAATTTTGTATAAGAGGTTGTGTTATACAAGACTACCTGTTGGAACAATCACGTATAACATTTCAGAGCCCAGGAGAACGAAATTATCACGTATTATATCAACTGGTTGCTCAAGGACAAATAAATGAGGAAATGTCTAAGAGTTTCCATCTTGAGAGACCTGAGATCTACAGATATCTTAATGCATCTGGTGATGTTAAAATTGATACAATAATGGAAGCGAAAAAGTTTGAAGCTCTAAGAATGGCGTTTACAGTTTTACAAATACCTCATCTTTTTATAGATGGAATCATAAGAGTATTAAGTGCCATTTTGTGGTTAGGAAATATTGATTTTACTGACATAGATGGTGAACGCTGTATTCTAACTGCTGAAGATGAAACAATAATTTCACGTGTATCTGAATTATTAGCCATAGAAAATGAAAATATTTTTAAGGTTTGCTTGCATAGACAAATAAATGTCAGAGGAAATATAACGGAAATTCCTTTAAAGATTCAAGAGGTAATAAATTAAATAATACTGATTTAATAATTACATGTGTAAAAGTGACTTGCTTTGTTTAGTTTCAAAATTAATAAAAAATTCATATTCCCAAAACATTAGAAAAATAATTTTAATAGTTATTATAGAACCCTATATTGTAAATAAAATTGCTTTACTGTCTTTTTAAAACCTATTTTTGTCATGTTGGCAACCTGTTCTCTTCAGTCATCATTAAATTGAAATTGTAATATAATTGCCAAACACTGGCGTTAAAACATTTATTTTTTGCTAAAAGAAAAAAACGTTTAGCAATTCATTTACGAATATAATAATAAAAAAAAAGTTATTAACCTTTCAATGCCAAGTTATGCATTCTAACGGCAGCTCATGAGCAAGTGATGAAATTGCCAGTTCCAGTGAACGAAATTTAGGGGTTGCGTTTTATAAAATGCGAAAGTTATACTGTTTTCACAACACTATTGTGTTACTACTCTAACGCTAAAGATCACGGCGTGAAGCGTTGCGTTTTATAAATTGTGAATTTCAACAACCCAGCGTGAAGTGATGTAAAGGGATTTATAAAATGATGCTATTAATTGCAATAAAGAAATAAACATACGTATGATTTAAGGGTTCGCTCATAAATTACGTTACCGATTTTCAACTTTCCCCCCACCCCCTCCCCCTCTGTTACTCTTCGTAGTGCATTTCAAAATCCCTCCTCTCCCCTCATAAAGTAACGTAGTATATGAAATAAAAAATTAATTGATTAAAAATATTTGAAAATATATTTAAAAAATATTATTACCTTGACTAGCTCTTGGTATGTGTGCTATCATGACTAGATTAATTTAAGAAACAAATTTAAGCATTAACCCTTCGTTGCATGGGATTGCACATATGCAATGTTGACATATGCACGTTGTTAATAAAGAGATATAGCATACACTCCCTGTGAATATACCTAACGGAATATTACTTAAAAATAAATTTAGACATTTTTTTATTAGTTGTTGTCTTGTTTTGTCAAATTGGTGATTTAATTTATCTAAAATATTGATTCGAACATGGTCTGTCTTATACGTAGAAAAAATAAGTGAACATTTTTAATAATTATACGAGAAATATCAAAAAAACGTTAAAATTTAAGTAATGTTCCAGAATATAAGTTAATTTCCTTTAAGCTTACTAATTTTTTTGTGCATTATAACTTTAATTTCATAAAATAAATGGCTTAATTGCTTTTATGCAATATCATGCATTTCAGACATTTTGAAGTTACATTACAGATATGAGGTTATATTGCAGATGTGCAATTCCATGCACTGAACTATATTTAAAGCTAAAATTAAAAATAAATTAATTTTAAAAATAAATTACTTGTGCCACGAAAACAGCCCCTGTCTTCGTCACCACGAAGAAAATGATCCTGGGCTTGTGTAAATATTGTTATAAAAGAATTTTACGGGAAGTACTTCTTATATGAATTACAAAGTTTTTTTTTTATGATAATTATTACTAGCCAAAAGGGCTATTTATTGGGTACAATCCGTCAGAACAGAATTCCGAACTCAAAACTACCACGTGTTCCCATATTAATGAAGACATCTCGAGGAGAGTCTGTGGAATATGTAGCTTACCATGATGATGTTAATGTACATTTGATTTCATGGAGAGATAATAAAGTTGTTAATTTGATGTCAAACCATTGAGTGTCCGAATATTGTTTCACAATACAATACATTTATGGGGGAGGTCAATTTGTTCCACTCATTTATTGGAAGCTACAATATAAAAATACGATATAAGATAATATTAGTAAATGCATTGCTATTGCATAAGCTTGCGTAACAATAAAGCGGTAATCATGAAAACATATTTGTCAATTTTCGTTTGTAAGTGGTAGAAAGTCTTTACAAAGTAGGAAAACTATCCACAAAAAGTAGAAGACCTTCCGAATTATCAAAAAACCTTGCAAAAAATTACGAAACATTCGAGAAGTTTTCCACTATCTCAAACAGAATTCGGTTGGATCATTTTGATCTCTGGCCACAATGGGACAACAAGCATTTACCATGTAAATTACCAGGGTGTAATGGATACACTCATGTTAGCTAATCAATAATTTAGACAAGAGTATGTTTTAATAATAAATCAAAATATAATCAAAATAGAAATTGTTTTAAACAATTTCGAAATGAATAATGTTTTATGTACTTAACCCTAGAACACTAAACATATTTTTTAGTCCTCTAATGCTAAACTTCGCCTGGGAGGCGATTTTTATATAAAATCCATATTTTACTTTAAAAAAAATAAAAATATATTAAAACAAAGACAAAAACATGTTTATTACATATTAAGTAAAAAAAATTAACAAAAACAATTCATTTTTTAAAATACATTACATATACTAAAGGCTTTTTTGCAGGCCACATATTTGGATCTGAGGTAAACAGAAGTCTTTTGCTTCGCCTCACAGGCTATGTTTAGTATTCTAGGGTTAAGTTTAAACTTAATTTAATTAAGCTTAATTAAGAAACAAAATCCTTGTGTCCTTGCAAATCAGTGTTTTTTATTTTCCTTTGTTTAAAATTGTCTCTTTAAATTGACTATATAAAAAACTGGGAAATATATCTTAGTTTAAGTTATTAAAAGCATATAATTCCATTTCAAAAATGTAAAATACAAATTAATAAAAATTTGTATTTAAACCATCATATACTAATTTTTATTGCTTGCCTGCATGAAATTGCACATATGCAATGTTGCGTAACTTCCCTCCTATTCATTGCAGAGCATCCAAATATCGTTTATACATTCTCTAAACCTCTCCAATCACAAATAAAGACATTTACACAGTGTTATACACAGGGAGAAAAAATCATGTAACGAATGTTTAATTATTTTCATCGATAAAAACTATTTCATCTTCAATCCAAGAGTCAATCACTGGAATTGAAGAAGCTGGAGCTTTGGGGACTCTTCGAAATAGAATAGAAGTGTATCCTCATTTCTTACGCAAACAAATTCGCTCGGTGTTTGAGAGAGTACCCGTAAAGGCTGCACCTGTGCAGCACCAAGTTGAGTGTTTTTATGAATATGCTTCCTTAAAATTGATTTATTTAAATACTTTTTAAACCTATTAATTTTAAATTAAATAAAACTCATTTATGAGAATTCATTGATGTTTTTGAAGCAAAATACCAGCCGCAATACAAATAAAGGACACGATATTGAACTGATTTCAGGATTTCAATTTTTTCAAGTTTTTTTTATTTTTGGTCACGTTACTATATCTGAGACCCCCTCCCCCCTATCATTACTTTTCGTAGTACATTTTAAAACCCCTCCACCCCCCTTAATTAGTAACGTAATTTATGAACGACCCCTAAAACAAAAGTACAAATAATCAACGCACAGCTTGAAAACGACACGCTACAGCAGTGAGCTGAATTTTGTGGCTAAACCAAAGCAATATTATGTGTTCTGCATGTATCGACATTATTGCAGACAATCAAAAAACGAACTGCTTACAAGAAATTGATTAAATTTTTACCTTGAATTTGAGGACAAAACTAATGATTTAAGTTGCATGTCACCGCTGAGACTTTTTTGTTGGAATCGGGAATATATTTTTTTTTATATATCATATTCACATATCTTTTACTGTTAGACAGAATATGGAAAAAAAGTAGGTGTGTGCCTATGACCACACGATAGAAGTGATAACTTCTCATTTTCCAACTCTAAAAGATATATCTATGTACATAAATAATAAATTTTTTGTTATCTATATATTAATAGGCAAAAAAAAGTTTGTGTCCCCTTTTTTCTGTGTTACCTTCAACATATTCACATAATACTTATATCGATGGATAGGTATTTTCGAGTAGATTTGCACAATATATTTTTTATTCGAATATGTTGTCATTAAGATAAGTAAAACTGAGCAAATGTAAAACGCTTTGTTTACCAATGGGACAATGAGAAACTACAAAGCGACAAAGCTCTGTTTAACATCGCTGCTGTATCTTACAAAAGCAAGAGTAGAATGCGGGCAAACACTTAAAAAGAGCTGAGTAGCATTATTGTTGTTGTTGTTGATATTGTTGTTGTTGATGTTGTTGTTGTTGTTGTTGTTGTTGTGGTTGTTGGTTTCTCAGCTTTAAAAAAACAAAAAAATTCTGCTTGCTTCTATTATCTTGGGAATTATCATTTATCTTGATTTATTTGTTATACTTTTCTACCGTTTATTTACTTTTACTTTATTTACTTTACTTTTAATTTATTTATTTACTTTAAATGAATATTGAATGTTGTTGAATGAATGTTGAATAAATTTTTGTTATTGATTGATATATGCTTCCTTTTTTGTCCTTTGCCACAATTTTCCTCATAGCGTCAAGGCAAGCAAGGTATGTGAAAAACAACTTGAGTTTCGTTACCTTACAGATACAGATGGCCGTATTTCGGCCACAGGCAATACTAGTATAAAATATTACAGTACAGACTCGATAATCTCAACCATTGATACATGCAATTCCTCGATTTTTGCAACAGTATGAGACATTTATAAGTGCAACTTATGTAAAAAGGTTACCTGATTCACTGCAACTTACTACGCATTAAATTTTAATATGTTTGGTTTTTTCTTTCTTGATTTATTCGAGAAAAGTTCTTAGCACGATTATAAGTGCACAGGTCAACATTCACGAAAAAAATAAGATGCAGTTCTATAAGATGCATGGGCCACTCAGCCCATGCCACAATCGATCTTTTGCCCACCAAATTCCCAAATCGTGTTTTCAGCCGTATTGGTAATGTCAATCGGCCGTCTCGGAGCTGCGATTTTACGCCTTTGGACTTTTTTTTGTGGGAAACCGTGAAGGACCGATGTTATGCCGACAATCCGGAAACGATTAAAGCACTAAATGCTATGATACATGGAAAAAATTTTATTTTGTTTGTTCATTTTATAAAAAAAACTCATAAAAAAACTTTTATTTGGCCTACTCTGTATGTACGTACAAACTATAAAAAGCACAAACCTACACACGCTTGATAAAAATGTTGACACAAACAACAACAACAAAATGCAAACGTAAGATTGTGTCTAGCAACAAATACGATGCGAGTGCGTACATGTTCGAACATACAAAAGCAGCAGCAGAATCTAACTGTATGATGACTATTGAATCGAGAAAGTCACTGATCAGAAATTGCCAAACACGCCTAAAGATTTTATCACTTCAAAAGCGGCGAATTTTACTAAAAATTGCGATTCACGCCAGTTTCTTATCCAATAACTTCTACGCTATAAAATATTTCAAACGTCTGAGTATAAATTAAAACACTTTAGGTTTTGGTTTTTTGAGCTATGCTCAACTTTATTGATAGGTCGACTAAGACTAACTAATTGTGGGAGTCCAAAATGGAACTAACTTAAAATAAAATTGTAAGAATAACTTAAGCTAAGCAGCCGTTGCTGCTGCTGTTATTCTTGCTGTTGTTGTTTTTGTTATTGCTGTTCCTGTTATTGTTGTGACGGTAAGTGTTCGCTGACGCTATGTTGTTGTTGTTGCTGTTGTTGTTGTTGTAGTCGCTGCACTCTGCTACTATCGTCGTCGTTGCTGTTATTGTTGTTGTTGTGCTGGATATTATTACTTAAGCGAGTACGTGTACATAATTTTCGGTTGTTGCTGCTATTCAAAACGTTTACGCTGCAGAAATGATTTGGAGCGGATGCGCGTATAGAATTTTTGGTGGAAAGGTAAAATTAGCTGACACTTGCTTACTTACATAAGAACCATCCATAATCAATTGTTATTAGAATAGTTAAAATTTCACTTAAATCCGTTCATCGGTTCTTGAATTATTGGCCAATACAAAAACACTCAATTTAGATTTTATGCTCTTTGGTATGCTATGTACTCGCACGCATACACACAAATACACACTGTTGCGTGACGATTTCTACCATTTCACTCTACCCGCAAGACGCGTTAAAAAACTTCGTTCTAAAAAAAATTACAAAAAATGTATACAGTCGAACTTCCATATAGTGAACTTCTATACAATGAAGTTCTCCCTACTATGAATTGATTTAAAAAACACAGCTTTTTCATTCTACTTTAAATTAATTTAGATCTCCTTAAAATGAATTTCATTACAGTGAATCTTTCTCTACAACGAACAAATTTTGCAGCTGCAAATTGAACTCTCATAAGTTTTTGTATCCATATAATGAATTTTTTCAAACAATTTTATGTTACGTATATTAATAACACTGCCGAGAAAAAAGTAAAACATTATTAGGGGATGCCTAAAAGTTGAAAATAACATCAGAAAAAATAAGAAAGTTTAGCAATTTTGTCCTCTGTTGCCTGCGTAACGAAGTGAAAATTAACGAAGTGTAAATGTATTGCAAGGTTTTGTTGAGGAAGAAAAATGGAAGAGTATAACTCAAATATCGGATTATTTTAAATAAAAGTGAACAAATATCATAATTTCTGTGAAATTAAGTTTCTATTTAATACAGTGATTTTCTGGTCCCATGCTTATTCATTATTGGAAAGTTCTATATATTAGGGTGTATCGAAATATATGGACCTAAATTAACACCCAATTCCACCCCCAAATAATGAAATAGGTCGAAAAGATAATGCAGACAATTTTTTTATAAATATGGTTCCACTGGAATAAGAATTGGTTAACCAAAAAGCGGTTTTCTATGAAAATCGTTTGTTTTTGTATTGGAGCCCATCTAAAGATACATTTTTTGATAAAAAACACCGTAGATCTCGATTCACTATTAAAAATAATTTATGGAAGCAAACTTTCACAGAGATCGGACTACGTACAAAAGTGTCAGCATAAAAATAAAAAATCATTATTTTCCCTATATTCAACTAATTTTGTACTGGAGCGTATCTTACGGTAGACTTTTTTACCAAAACTACTATGGAAATAGATTTACCATTGAAAACAACTTTAACATGCAGATTTACCAAGAGATCTTGGAAACATTTTTTTTTCTTTTAATGAGGGTTGAGTTTCTTGCCTGATCTGATCTGCCTTAAAATTTGTTTTTTTAAACAAAGCTTTAAGGTATCTGTCAAAGGCATCAAAGATTTTATAAAATAGTTTTTTTTGCATTCTTATTGTTAGCACTGATACAATAGTTAGAAAACTCAAACCATATAAAAATTTCAACTCAAAAAAAAAACGTATGCAATAGCTCCCACACTCTCATTTATGCTACTATCGTTCTTGTCGTTTATACGAGCGTTACTCGTGTTTTGGTGGCCACGACGGCAATGCTGCAACAATGCTGCATATTTTGTTATTGCGATCGTGAAGCTTTGGATATTCGTCACTTCATGAATTTTCTGTGGGACACACGCAAGCGCTCTGTTGTTGCATGCATTGTTTTTGACGTGACGAAGTTACGTTATACTGCTCTAGTTTCCAAAAAAGTTGAAAAATGAATTTTTTAAAAATTCATCTGCGTTTCATTGAATTGTTATTCGCTGGGTATAAGAGCTATGATTAAAAAAATAGTATGACCGTAAAGGTTAATTCTTTGGCTATATTAAAAAAATAAAAAAAAATTTAATACGGCATAGGGACGTAGTGGCAGCTGCGTAAGCAACGCAACTGAAAATTCGTCACATGGAATTATTACTCGCTGAGTATTAGCGCTAGGATTAAAAATACGATACGCCAATAAAGGCCTACTGGAAACCCTCACAACAAAATTAGACAAAAATTTTCTGACATCATGGGGACACTGAGAGAGCCGCTCAAAGATCGATAACGCAACATTCATGCAGCGAATTTTTACTCAATGAGTATATAACCTACGATAAAAGTTTAAAAAGGAAAATAAAGTTTTTATACATGGCTTTACGACAAAAATAAAAAAAATGTTCCGGCGTCGTCATGTCGTGAATATAGCAGCTTATGTAACAGAAATGTAATATCGTTGCATGGAATTATTACTCACTCAGGAGGAGTGCTACAGTAAATTATGTTTTACGACAGCAGGGATGTGTTATTCCGCTTCACAACTAAATTACAAAAAAAATTTTGTTGTCATGATTTCAGGGATTCAATCACATAATGCAATAAAAATGCTAAAGCCATGAAAAAACGTTGCATGGATTTTTAACTCTGTGACTACTGGTGCAACGGTAAATTTTAAGGAACGAAAACAAAGGTGAGGTCTTCGGGCATATGACAAAAATAAAAAAAAATTTGACGGCGTGTTAAAAACCCACAGGGAACCGCCTAATGTGACGCATATGCATCACTTTTGCTGGATTAATTGAAATTAGAGCACAACCAATGGGGAAGCAAAAACAAAAGCTAAACGAAAAGCACCAACTCCAAATCCAACAACAACTCCAACACCAATACCAACACCAACACCAACACCAACACCAACACCAACACCATTACCAACATCAACACCAACACCAACACCAACACTAACACCAACACCAACACCAACACCAACACCAACACCAACACCAACACCAACACCAACATCAACATCAACATCAACATCAACATAACCATTAACATCAACATCAATATCAACATCAACATAACCATTAACATCAACATCAACATCAACATCAACATCAACATCAACATCAACATCAACATCAACATCAACATCAACATCAACATCAACATCAACATCAACATCAACATCAACATCAACATCAACATCAACATCAACATCAACATCAACATCAACATCAACATCAACATCAACATCAACATCAACATCAACATCAACATCAACATCAACATCAACATCAACATCAACATCAACATCAACATCAACATCAACATCAACATCAACATCAACATCAACATCAACATCAACATCAACATCAACATCAACATCAACATCAACATCAACATCAACATCAACATCAACATCAACACCAACACCAACACCAACATCAACATCAACATCAACATCAACATCAACATAACCATTAACATCAACATCAATATCAACATCAACATAACCATTAACATCAACATCAACATCAACATCAACATCAACATCAACATCAACATCAACATCAACATCAACATCAACATCAACATCAACATCAACATCAACATCAACATCAACATCAACATCAACATCAACATCAACATCAACATCAACATCAACATCAACATCAACATCAACATCAACATCAACATCAACATCAACATCAACATCAACATCAACATCAACATCAACATCAACATCAACATCAACATCAACATCAACATCAACATCAACATAACCATTAACATCAACATCAATATCAACATCAACATAACCATTAACATCAACATCAACATCAACATCAACATCAACATCAACATCAACATCAACATCAACATCAACATCAACATCAACATCAACATCAACATCAACATCAACATCAACATCAACATCAACATCAACATCAACATCAACATCAACATCAACATCAACATCAACATCAACATCAACATCAACATCAACATCAACATCAACATCAACATCAACATCAACATCAACATCAACATCAACATCAACATCAACATCAACATCAACATCAACATCAACATTAACAACAACAGCAAGAAACTTCGTCACGTCAAAACCTACGGGTGTGTCCACGGCACAGCCAACTCTTTTTTTTTTATTTGTTTTTTGGTTTTATTTTTTGTATTGTAGCCAGTGTTGCCATGTGGGCAGATAAAACTTGTTTTGCCAGTTTTTTGAGAGGGTAGAAAGTTTTCAAGTTTTTCCCCAAAAACAACATTCCCCAAGTTTTTCCCCAAAAAAATAAAGTTTTATTTTATTTTACCCAGTTTTTCAAGTTTTTACGATTAAAACGATGCTTTCTATTTTAGTGAATCTATGAATCCAATAGGTAAACTAAATTGAATGTTACTACAAAAACATAAGTATCATTTGAAGCTGCTACTACTAATTTTCACTCCTTTTCAAAGTTTATTTTTATGGCAGCGCTGTTGTTTTTATTGTTGCTGTCATTATTTCTGTTCTTTTGTCTCGGTTTCCCTTCGCCGAGTCTTGGCGGTCAATTTTTGACATTCCTTTGTTAACTCAGTTTACATATATTCAGAGTTGACGATCAAGTCTTCCAGATTTTCTTGAGAAATGAAGTGGCCAAAATAACGGGACAATGAGAGAACAAAGCGAATTGCCAAAAATTTATAGCACAAATTTTAAAAATACAAGTTTTAGTAAATTTTTAATTTCAAGTTTTTGCACCAAAAAACAAGTTTTTTTTTTTGGAAATTAAAGTTTTTTTTAAAAAAAATATGGCAACACTGGTTGTAGCATTCATTCTGATTTAAGACGCCGCACAGTGTCGCGAAATGCTCCCTGGGTGATCGAACTTCTGTAACTTTTGAACGGGTTGAGATATCTTACTCCGGTTTTTTTGTTCGATTGGAACAGTGTTGCCAGATGCCTTTCACCATTTACCCCTAGATTGGATTTCAAATCCCCCTAAAATTCCCCTAAAATTTTTTTCGAAAAACATACAAAAATACAGCTGTAAATAACTTAAAATTTATTGAGTTAAAACTTCAACTTCAACGCTACTCAAGGGGCAGCGGCAGAAGAGTAGCGCAACTGCAATGCAAATTGTATTTAAAGGGCTGAGCTGTTGGACGTCTTTAACAAACTCAGGAAGTTGCTTTGTAGCTTTCAACTGTCCAAGCTGAAATTGGCCTTAAAATTTAGTTTTACCTTTGAAAGGTAAGGCAGGCTCCGTCCCCATTTTTTTGTATATTGTTGGGCATACCATTTCTTTTCGTCAGTTTTCCCCATACTTGCTTTGTTTTAAATATTTAGCCAGAGTTGCAAGTTAAGCGCGAAGCGAGTTTGAAGTGAAGTGGGAAATAATTGGTAATTTATTTGAAGTGTTGCCAATTCAGCTGTTTTTATAAAGTGTTGCTGAAATCGCTTTTTACACAATATGGAGGAAAAAGTATTTTTCCTAAATTTTTTGCATAGTTTTAAGGAAAAGTAATAAATCTTTATTTCCAAAAGTAAACTTTCCAAATACCCCTAAAAAACCCCTAGAAAATTTGAAGTCATCCTAAAAAAACCCCTAAAGATTTATTACCCCTAAACTTCCTCAAACCAGTTAAAAATCTAGGGGGAATTCCCCTAATCTGGCAACACTGGATTGGAAATCGATCTAGCTACAGAAATGTAAAATATAAGTTCGATTGAGCAGAGGGGAGCTAAGTGGCATTGCCCCAAAGTCAACTAAAAAATAAGTTTGAGCTTCCTAGGCAACAAAACCTTTATTTTATAAAGATATTTTCAAAATTATATTTTTTTTTTGTTGAAAATCTGTGTAACTATGAACACAGAAAAAAAAGCTAAAGGGGGGCTTTGCTGGGTTGCCCCATTCTCACCGAACAAAGGATTCCGTTGATTGCTTGATTGAAATTATAAAACTTTTTCACGGATGGGAATATTTAATTTCTTTTTTTTGTTTTGTTGAAAATCGATGTGCTTAAGAAAACAGAAAAATATGTTCAGAAAATCGTAGGTGCCTTGGTAGGGTTGCCTGTAACTTAATTAAAAAATGTCAAAACTCTTAGAATCCTCGTATTGCTAAATTGTTTGAAACGATATCATTTCTAACAGAATAAGAAAATTAAAATGCATTTAAATTTTTCTAATTTCTTAACCCGTTGTTGCTCAAAGAACCTTATAAAAATACACCTTTAAAATATAAAGTAAAATTAGATAATTTAATTTAATAATCATCAATGTAAGATTTTATTTGAAACTAGCGATACCCGGCGCGCGTTGCTGCACCCAGCAAGTATATTGGAAATGATAAGTAAATTCAAAACTTTTATTAATCCCTTAGTCTGATACCACGCTCATGTTCCACTGCCCGTTACAGTTTCCCAGCAGCAGAACATCACTCCCAGGTGACAATTCCATTCCAATGTCCTGTGATTTAAGCTTCAATAGCTATTCTGTATAGAGAATCGGGCCGCACCCCCTTTTCCAATGCACAAACCGGTTTTCCAGTAGAAAGACTTTGGCAATTAGTAACTCCATACTGAGTTTTATTGTCATGCGACGTTTAGTTCCAAAACTATTCAATATCAAAAATTTGACTTGTGTGGTCGAAGCCATAACCCCTTTTCCTATACCCGTCCCAGTTCTCTTGTTTATTTATAAAAAAACTTATTGAATCACACAATGTCAATTCAATTAAGTAAAAAGTCAGCCGTTTGTTCCTTTTGCTCATTTATAAATTACAGGAAAACCACCGTCAAAACATGTGTAGAAAAGTTGCATGCAGCGAAACAAATGAACATACGTACATACATACATACATCAAGTCGGATTGAATCTCATTCTCATCAAAAAAATTCTCAACATGCTAAAGGTGGTCAGTGAATCCCCTTTTAACAAAACTGTGTTAGATTAATTCTCCACATCAAAACTACTTTCAACATATTAGAATGTACTTCGATCCAATTAGCTTTAAGCGCAGCAAAGTATGTATGTATATGTATTTGTTTGTTTGTTTTGTTGTTTTGTGCTTGCTGAGAACAAAAAGAGTATAGTAGAGAGCAACATGCAGTTTATTGAGGCTCTCGCAGCACAAACGCATGAAAAGCTAACGATCAAGCAATGTATGGCATTGTGGATGATTTTTTAAAAAACTTAACACTTTAATTTAAGATACTTATTATTGAAATTTCGTAAAGAAAATAACCAAAGAACCTTTTGTAGCACAAATGCGATATTTTAAAACTTATTTCAAAAAAATCGGACCAGTACTTCTGGAGTTTTGCGGACACAAAAAATTTTCACTTTCATTTTATATAATAGTATAGATAAAAACCAAATTTTTCTTTTTCTCCGCTATTTCATTTTAGGTTGAACCCAGAAGCTACCAATACTTTTATATATCAATAAAATATAAATCAATAATTCATACATTAGTTTAATGTTCTGTTTTCCTCTATAACCAAATCAATTACAACAAAATAATTTCAAGTAAAAAACAAGAATAAAACTTGAATTTGATATATATCTACTTATTAATCAAGTCTTTCATTTCACCGAATATACCGTCATAATCTCCAGAATATGACATTTTCTCAATACTTCTAACCGATTTTATTAACGGATCTGACGAAATCATCAAATTTTCTGCAAACTTTTGCACGCACATCTTCCAGTATATCACATTCATTTAAATTTAAATTTCCTTCACTTGCTTTACTTTCTATGCAAATAAATGATATATCTTCAATAGAAATTGTTATTTCATTATTTTTCATTTTTAATAAAATGATTCATTTTTGCTGATTCATAATTATTCATTTTTAATAAAAATATGCCACAAACTCGAGCTTTTTTAAACTTTCAATTTTAAAGTAATCAAACTAACTTTCTTTCAGCTAAAAATCAGCTGATTTTTGGCAAAACTAATTTAAAAGCATGAAATGAGAACCTACAGTAAACAATAACAACAACAACAAAACAAAACAAAACAACGATATTAACATATTAACAGCTGATTCTTCAGTATTAGAAGTTTGCATTTTTTTAGCAGAAATCTATTATATTCAATTAAAATTGACTGATATAAAAATAATGCCTCTGTTATTTGGAACAATATTTTTGATTTTTTTTTAAATGCAATGGTTATAAAGAATCTTAAAAAAATTATATTGACTTAAGTCAACAACTGTCGTAAACGAAACATAATTACACGCTTTTAATCAAAAATTAACTTAAATAGAAAATTGAAGATTTTCGCAAAAAGTGGTGAAAAAAATAATTGTTTTTTTTTATATACCATAATGTCAAATTGTCATATTTATAATGTAAAACAAAAAATAGTGCATAAAACTCTAAGTTATACTATTTTGTTTAGTGCATCAGTTAATTATGAAAACACAATACATATCAGGAAACATCGTAATTTTTTCTTTAAATGACAAGTTTGTTCAACGTCCGGCAGAGCCCGGAAGAATATTATATATGGATGTAAAGAGGATACTCTAAGGATTCATTTTATGCATGTCATTCACGTATCTTTTGGAATCTTTACTTTTTATCCTTACCTAGACCTCAAAAAACGTGAAAAATAAGGGTTAACTGACCATAGATATTGTAGTCAAACAGTGAACGATTTGAAAATTTTAGTGATTTTTATCATTAGAGATTACAGTACCCATGTTCAAGAAAAATACAGCAATCAAATATCTTTAACCGTTTATTTACAGGACCATTTCAAATTTGAAAAAATATTCTGAATGTGAAAAATTTGCGCAAAGAACTAAAAAGTTCAAACTTTCGACCCATATATCTAATGAAGTGTTATAGATACAAAAAAATCGAGCACGAATTTGAAAAGTTCATTCAATTTTCACTTATAATAAAAAAAAGTTTAAAATTTTCAATTTTGTATATTATAGTTTCGAGCGCTCAAACGGTTTTGGCCTATTTAGACGGCAAAAAATCTGTAACTCCGGTTTGAGTAGACGGAATGAAATTTGGAATGTAAGCTATTGAGTTACATATCTTCCTTACGTGTAAATTTTATTCAGATAGTCCGAGTGAAACCAAAGTTACCAAAATTTGTATGGAAAAATTTACCTTTTCGCCTCCCTTCGTCACAATTTTTGAAAACGATATTACCTGGAACAAAGAGCTGCACAAGAACCGTGCTCTACGGTATGCCTAACAATACCTTAGTACATTTAAAAATAATGTATCCATTAATTGTATTTTGTTTTTTTAAGATATATTCGAATTTTCGAAAACGGTAATTTTCGTCATGTTCAATGTAGAATTTGACTTACTGGCAAGCTTTCTCAAGGTTTAATTTTTACAATTTATTAAAGCTTATTATATTAAGGTACGACACTATAACTTTCAGATTTTTCAAAATTTTTCATCTATCTTTTTCAAGAGGTTTTCTGTTATAACCCCTTATTTTCGCGAATATTGTATGCAGTTTGTTATACATTAATACAGCTTTCACACTTTTCTTCAATATTTAAATGCAATGCAATTTAATTTAAATACAAATATAAATTTTTATCATCCCCCTCCCATATCCCCCTTTTCGTACATCCCAATTCCTACTCCACTCCTGCCTACAATTGCTGTTCATATGTTTTTAAACCTTTCACAATTGATGACTCTCTATTACTAATAAAAATATTATTTAACTTTGAAGAAATGAGTGAAAAATAAGCACACTTACACCAATAGCTCATTAATGTTATCTTAGTTAAAGTGCAAGTGTTGCTGCTTCTGTTGTTGCTATTTTTAATAGAAATGCATTGAAAGTCATTCGGTTGTTTAACATAGCATATCGTTTGGATGTCAGAAAATAGGCAATACGAACACATTCAGATAAGTTTGTTATAGAAAAAAAAAAAAATTCAATCATGTTTCAAAAAAGAAGTGGGTATATTAATTGAAGTATGCAAGCCAGGCTTTGGAACAACCCATGATGGAAATACAGCAAGAACATTTGAAGCATAATCGCGAATAACGTTGTAAACGACATTTTTTTGAAAAGTGTTTTTTCGCGGATACCAGTTAGAATTACTCTCTTATCTTACTATTATATAAAAATGAAACTTGAAATATTGCCTTTTTGGCGTTGATGAAAGTAAACTCAAGAACGGCTGAACGGATTTAAATGAAATTTTCACTATTCAAATCGTAATTAATTGTAGATTAACACTGTATACTTAAAATTTTCAAATATTTCAAAGCTTAGAAGTTATTTGCTAAGAAACTGGCAAAATTCGGTATTTTTAGAAAAATTTGGCGCTTTTTTCCATTTTCTGCTTAAAGCGTAAAAGATAAATGAATATGATGTGTGGAGAAATGAATGATCTTGCCGATTCCAACAAAAAAGTCAATGGTGATGTGCATCTAAGATCAATAGTTTGGTCGTAAAACTAATATTTTATTGAAAAATTAAATCATTTTCTTGCAAGCATTGATTTGTTGATTGGCTTCGACGCTGTCATTGCTTGCAGCTAGCAGAATGTTGCTTTGGTTTCGCTACAAGATGCTGCTCAATGCTCAGAAAAGAGATTTTCTGCATGGAAGCAGAGAGAGATAGCTCTTTGTTCGCGAACAGCAGAATGCCCGACAATTAAAATTGAAAGCATTTTCTCCAAGCGCGTCGTTTGTTGCTGCTGCTTCAATGTTTCATTATTCAGAGAGAGTTTTTCTTTACAAAATGTTGAATAGCTGCGTGCAGAATTCTTAAGCTGTAATATAGAAGTGCATGCAATTTATGGTAACAATTTAAGCTTAAATTGAAACGCCGTGCGCTGCAAATTACATCGCTTTGAAGCTGCGCATTGGTATGGGTTGAATGACTTTTTTAGCATGTTTTTACGGCATTACACAGTGTTAGTGTACAGTGCGTTAGTGTATAATTTCGTTATTGAAATAAGACATTTGAAAATATTTTAACTTAATTGCACAAAAAAAAAAAAATTTGACAGTGATAAAAAAGTATTTTTAATTCATTCCACAAGCATAAATTTACATTTGAAAAAGTAAGGACTTATTAAAACCAATATATTTTCAAAACAATTCACGTTATCGAATACAAGTTTAATATAATTGAGCTACAAATTGTGTTCATTAGTCAAAGTGCATTGCATAAAATGTATTTTCATACCATTTAATAATACGGTTAAATAAGTAGGGGAATGTCTCCGGTTCTGAGCCATGTTTCCTTTAACGTTCTGAAATGCAAATCTGACAGCACTGCGCACGTCATGTGTTTTGTTATGTCAATTATACATCAGCAGTTGCGCATTTATTGCATCATTTTTATACTGCGTACGCTTGCATTGTTTCGCGTTGCATTGTTGCAGGTTGCACATTTTTCTGCATTTCCGAACACAGCCAATATTGTCCTACAAGTCCCAATCTCAAGTCCTAATCTATAGCAACAATTCTGATGTTTTTTAGCGATTCACATCATAGTCTACCGCTTTGAAAAAAATTCAATATTACTTTCAATACAGTTCTTTTACAAGATCTTTTGCTTGATATCAAACAACAGTCTATCCAGCGCGATGAAAAAGCAAAAGTGACCTTATGAAAAGCGTTACCATTGACAGTACTTATAGTAGAGCTTTCGTTTCAACTTAATAAAAAAAGGACAGTCTCACAACCGGGGATGGCTCACAACCGGAGACGGACTCTCCACTCGGATGGCTCTACTCGGAAAAAGTGTAAGCGTTCAATTGATATAAAAGTTGAAGATCGTTAATATTAAAATCATAATATACATTGCTGCCGTATCTTAACCCTATCAGGTCACACGGGGTGGATTCAACTCCAGCACTTCTTTAAAGCAATAATTCATCTTATCTTATCTTATCTTACTATTATATAAAAATGAAACTTGAAATATTGCCTTTTTGGCGTTGATGCAAGTGAACACAAGACCGGCTTAACATTTAAATTAAATTTTCACTATTCAAATCGTAATTAATTGTAGATTGACACCGTATACTTAAAATTTTAAAATATTTAAAAACTTAGAAGTTATTGGCTAAGAAACTGGCAAAATTCGGTATTTTTGGAAAAATTTGGCGCTTTTTTCCATTTTCTGCTTAAACCGTAAAAGATAAGTGAATAAAATATATGGACAAATGAATGATCTTGCCGATTCCAACAAAAAAGTTGATGGTGGCGTGCATCTAAGATCAATAGTTTAGTCGTAAAATTCATATTTTATTAAAAATTAAATCATTTTCTTGCAAGCATTGATTTGTTGATTGGCTTCGACGCTGTCATTGCTTGCAGCTAGCAGAATAAAAGTGTCTCTGCTTAATATTTTTCCATGGTTGTTATGTCAAACGAAAGTTAATTATTAAAGCCTACTTTTCCCCAAAGAGACCCTATCAATTTAGTTATAAGCAAAAAAAGTTATGAACCTTATTTTTTTGCTTAAAAACAATTTGAGCCCGGTTGTGAGCCACCCCAGAAAATCAGTTGGAAATCAAAAAACTTGATGTGAGATCGACACAAATGTAAAGACTATGAATGAATTTTATTTTTTACGAGAAAGCTGCTTTTCCCACGGCCAGTTATATGTTGGTCTTTCTAGGATAGGAAATCCGTCTACCAATTTATTTTATAACACAAACACATCAAAAAACATTGGTTATAAATAAATTCTTACATGATTGCAATTAATATGTCATTAAAAAAATAAACCTATTAAGACGATAATAAGACAAATTTTTTACAAAAAATGCGCTACTTTATTTTAAGATACATCGCGGGCAAAGCTGCGGAGGGTTGCTAGTACTATATAAAAACAGAAGTGAGTAAAAAAAATGCAGGTTGGTGCATTTTTAATGCATTTTAAAATGCCACTCAGTGAAATAACGTTGCACGTGCTTGTAAAATGAATAAAAGCGAACAATCGAACTTGATGCGCAAGTGCTATCGATGCTCAAAACGTTAAATAAATTTCGAAAATTGGAAAAATTTGAACTATAAAAAATAAGAGATAGTGGTCAGTCTCATATTTCGAGAAATGGAGAGACCATAGAAAATAAAAATGCTCCTGTGAATTTAATTTGGAAGAACGTTGTAAGTGCAGTTAGCTGTAAGTGCAGTCGTTTTTAGTAGTAGAAAAACGTTTTAAGCACCATAAGTCATATATTATGATCCCGTCAAAATTTGTGGCTTATTTGCAAATCTTTTTAAAGAGTCATTTTGCTCAGATTCTTTTGATCCTGATGAAGATTATTTTGAATATATGAATTCCGCACCCAGGGTCTCTTTGGGACCTATATCCTTTACATCAGAGGATATACTAAAGTATATTGGATCAATCGATGAGGATTTTGGTGCTGGACCTGATGGAGTTCCTGCCGCAGTGATAACTCAATGCGGTTCCGTTTTGTGTCAACCTCTATCTTTATTATTTAATAAATCTATTAACGAAGGCTATTTTCCACTTTTTTGGAAAAATTCATTTATTAGTCCAATTTATAAAAAAGGTTGCAGGAATGAAGTTATAAATTATAGGCCTATCGCTAAGCTTTCATCGATTCCCAAACTTTTTGAGCGAATGGTTTACGATCGCGTTAAGGTTCACTGTGGTGAAGTTTTAACGACTCGTCAGCATGGTTTTGTTAATGGCAGATCCACTGTGTCTAATCTTCTCGATTTTACAACATTTTGCTTAAATTCGATTGAATCTGGTAATCAGGTCGACTGCATCTACACTGACTTTAGTAAGGCATTTGATAAGCTTCCTCACAATCTAATTTTATTTAAGCTCACGTCTATGGGATTTCCACAATATTTTGTTAGCTGGATTAAATCGTATTTGTCAGAGCGATCTTATCAAATACGATTCCGAGGTGTGTTGTCTTCTGAGTTTATTGCGGAATCCGGTGTTCCTCAAGGTAGCCACCTTGGCCCACTTCTGTTTATTTTAGCAATTAATGATGTAACACACATCATAAAAAACTCTCATCTGCTTATTTATGCAGATGATATGAAAATATACAGAACAATAAGCTCACAAGACAGTTTAGCCCTACTCCAGTCTGATCTGAAATCTTTTGAGGTTTGGTGTTCTAAAAATAATATGTTTCTTAACCCAGATAAATGCCAAACTATGACCTTTTCGCGTAAAAGACACAATTTAATTATCAATTATCAAATTAAAGATACTGCCTTAAGTCGTGTGGATGTCGTGAAAGATCTAGGTGTATACATGGATTCTAAGCTATCGTTTAACATCCATATTGATTACATTTGTAAAAAATCATCTTCAATGCTTGGATTTATAAAACGCTGGGCCAAAGAGTTTAATAGTATGATTACAACTACAACGTTGTATTATGCAATTGTGCGTCCTCACTTAGAATACGCAAGTCAAGTTTGGTCCCCAAGTTACAATGTGCATGTTGATCGCATAGAAAGGGTCCAAAAACGTTTTGTTAGGTTTGCTCTAAGGGGCCTAAGTGGATTTGACAATTTAAACCTTCCTCCTTATGAGGATCGTTTAAAACTATTAAAAATGCAATCACTTAGTGAGCGAAGGAAGTCTGCAGATATTGTCTATTTACACCAACTCATTACCGGTGTATTCGTTTCTCCAGAACTTCTTTCTCTTATAAATTTTAACGCGAATCGGAGAAGCAGTAGAAACGCTAACAATTTAATTTATTTACCATTTAGTAGAACAAATTATATGTTAACTGCTCCATTAAACCGCATGAGTAACTTAGTTAACAATTGCAACTTTTTTGATGTTAACTTGTCAAAAGGTCAACTCAAGAGTATATTAAAAACTATTGTGTAATTGCAAGGTTATGTGTCTGCATGGTTAGTCGTGACGTCTTGTGTTGTCCTCGAGCCCAACCACTGTGTTGGTGGGTAAATTTTTCCCACATAAACTCATTTTGAACCACTATTACAAATATCGTTGAAAATCTCAAAGATTTTTGGGTTGTGGCTTTGAATGGGTGAATGCTGAGAATGTGCGAAAAAGCTGTAGTAGCTAAACTCTATTGTTATTGCATGTTCAGTGGAAAAACGTTTCATCATCCATTCAATTTTTGGATATAAAACGTTCCTCCACTGTAAAAACTTTTAAACGGTAAATTTAGATGTAATTAAATCTTTTATTTAAGTTTTTTTTTAAATTTTATGTATGGTAAAGTGTTTAACAAAAAAACCAAAAATAAACACCTACAATGTTTAAAACGTTTTTTATCTCCAGTCAAAAATTACAATTTTGTCGTTTACAAAGTTATTCGCGATTATGCTTCATTTTCTAAAAATCCCTAGAAATCAGCTGATATAACAGGAATTGATTTAGCGTTAATTAAAAACTTAAATATTTCCCTTAAGTTGTATATTGTTACGAAATGAAATATTAATTTCATTCAGCAATTTCCTAGATGAAACCAGGAAATTATATTTAAATATATACGGCTGGTATTGCATGCCAGTTAGTGTCCACAAAATTCTTTGTCATGGCTTAGAAATCATAAAGCAATGTGTTGTCCCTATTAGTCAACTATCAGAGGAGGCTCAGGAAGCTCGAAATAAAGATTACAGACGTTTTCGTACGTGCGGAAATCATCAAGAGTTCTGGAAAATAGAGATATTTTCAATATATTGTTGATTTCTTCAGACCCATTAATAAACTCATACCGGAAAAAGCCTTCCAGAAAACATTAAGTTTTTACCTCACAGATGCAAAAGTTTCTTATACAGAAGGAAGAAAGCAGTTCATCTTCTGGTATATCTTTAGTTTACGAAACGGAATCGACGGATTTATAAAACAAGAGCAAAAATGCTATATTATTACTAACGTTGCATTGAATTTTAAATTAAGCTTAAGAGGCTTTATTTTATTATTTTTTTTTTTTATGAAAATATTGAAGTAAAATAAAAAACGATATTATGAATTAAGTAAATTTTCTAAAAATTACAATTTTTAATAAAAACTTCGGTCAGTATTTTTTTGAAAAAAATTACTTTGAACTTAATTCAAACTTAAATTTCTGCCGTCTAACTTGTATGAAACGCCGCACAGTGGTTTAATCTCATACAAAGTTTGGAAAAAAATAGAAGCAGTCGTCGTAGAGCAATAAAATTTGGTACATAAATTAGAATTACCTCTATTAGAAGTTGTTAAAAAAATTTTTGAAATACGCCCACAAACACGCCTACCTCTCATATAACACAAAAATTTAAAAAGCTATATTTTTTTCGTATTGGAGTTATATCAAAACAACTCACTGAATGATCTGAAATATATATGTAGATTAAAAAAAATTGCGCCCACCTCCCATGCTTTTTATACGATATTTGCATAGCATTAAGATGGAGTAGTCGTATACCAATAAAATTTTGTATATACATAGGTTGAAATTAACTATATAAGAGCACTTACAAAAAATTTTACAAATCCGCCTACAAACACGCCTAGCTCCCATATACGAGTAACACAAAAATTTAAAACGATATTTTTTTTTTATTGAAGCTATATCAAAACTTTAGAAGAATATAAAATATATGTGTATATTTAAAAATAAATTGCCACGCCCACCTCCCACACAAAATTAGCATAGCATCTAAAACTCAGGAACGACTCGTCGTAGATCGATTAAATTTTGTATATAAGTTGCAATTAGCCCTATTAGAGCACATGTTAAAATACCTGGTTCAATACACAATTTTTTTTTAATTTTTTTAATTAAAGAAATACATTTTTTTCTTATTATATAACATTTAGGAATTTCCTTTATAATTAAAATAAGAAAAAAAAGAAAACAAAAATATTACATATTCTTTATGACAATGTGTGCAGTACGTATGGGTATAAATATGCATTCACTCTTTTGTTCGTTAAACCCAGGTTAGCAGCTAGTAGCCAATTTTTTTAAAATGCTTGCTAAAAGCTTACAGTTTAGGATTTTTATAATTAAAAACCGTCGATAAGTGTCGATAACTTAGTTCTGGTCCACCAAACTTTTGAATCTGGGGAAAAACATGGTCTTAATAAAATTATTAAATAAAAACACAATAATAAAAAAAATATATATGTGATTAAAAAAATGTATTTTAGATACATCACAATATTGCATATAAAAAGATTTAAGTGAATACAAGCAATTATGTCGGAGCAGTTCCTACCGGTATCCGGCTTAAAATCATGGCTGTTTTCGAGAAGAAAAATTTTGCCGACATTGACTGCTCGTCCACAAAAATTGAGAATATTTATCTTAGATTTTTTTTGGCTTTCTAAGGACTACGTTAAAAACCTTTGGGTTGGTTTGAAAAAATACTTTGACGACTTTTGCATTTTAACTGGACAAGATTTATATACTCATTATTTTTGGTTCGAGGATAATTTTAAAATAATTACTAATACGACTTGGCTTTCTTCTTTTACTGATAAACGAAAAAGTGGTGAAAGGTCCATAATAGAGTCATGCAAGAGGAGCTATAAGGGTTTCTCAGAGAATTTTCCAGTTAGACTTTTCAGGTTTCCGAAAAATGAGTTAGTTTTATCGCAATAAATGGATTCAATTATGTAAATTAAATAATACAAATGTTGACACAGCACCATTTTGAAACAAAATATTTTGGAAAAAAGTTTCTCAAAGCGAATGCTATTCCTAAGCTTTGTCTTTCTGACACTTATATGGATAATGAAAATACTTTTCAGGGTGATCCATATATGTTTGTTGAAGAAATAAATACTGAAATTCTTCAATTTCAAAATATTAAACCAATTGAAAGGAGTCATTTTTGTGATCGAGGTAGAGAACAATTAGAAGATAGACAGTGTGTAGATATTGAAAATTTTTTATTTTTTCAAGACGAAAATCAAAAACAATTGTGGTCGGATCTTAAAAGATTACCCCTATAAACAAAACTACCCCTATAAACACTTATTTAAATTCAAATGCATTGAATACTGATGAATTTTGTCAAAACTGTCTCAAAAAAGAACAAAATGAGCTTTACTACCGACGAAAATATTCAGAAATATCAAAAATGTTCGAGAAAGAAAAGGAAAATATTAAAGTAAAAAAAAAATCTTGCAATTAAAAGAAGAGAAAAACAGAAAATTTTTTTACTTACTAAACATTTAAAAAATAAAAGAAATCTGTGCAATATAATTGATTCCGACAAAGACTTTTCAAAAAACACAAAAACGCTTTGCAAAATGTTAGTAAAAAAAACAATCATGGACGGAAGATGATAAAGTAATTGCTCAGAGTATTAATTTTTATTAAAATTATAAAATTAATAACACGGTGTTACAAACTGAAAAAAATCAAAAAACTTGCCCCGATACATAGAAGAGGTAGTAGGCTTGGTTGAACATAAGATAACTGCATACTTAGTTTTTTGAACATACCCTCAAAATCGGGATTTGTGGTAAAAAAACCGATTTTAGGTAGGTGCATGTATAGTTTGTTATGTAACTCCGTTATATCTAGCTCAATTTTAAAAATTTAAACATTGATAAAAAGAAGAAAAATATACCTTTAATATATTATACTGACCGTTTTTTTAACAAAAAGAATTGACAAAGTTACAGGTAAAATCATTTGAGAATTTCTCATTTTTTTTTAATTTTTTCAACTTCAACAACGTTTTGTTAACAAATTTTGTTTTGTGGCACTATTAGTTTTAGCAGGATTCTGAAAGCCTGTTAAATTTTGCGTTCAATAAGCTATCATTTACTTCAATTGGCTGAAATACAAATGCACTATCGAATTTTTAGTATTCGTAATAAAATACAAACAATTTTTTTTTTTCTAAAAATGTTTTTTTGACCTTTTTCGTTTATATATGTATATTATCATAAAGCTAGTGTATTGCCCGGATGTGACGGAACTGTTTGCCGTTTTCAACCACAAACACGCTCCGAATGAATGGCGTTTTTTTATTGAGGGGTCTTGCAAGATCATGATTTATTTAAAAACTTTTTGTGTGCTTCTTGATATGTTAAATTCTGATATATGTAGGTTTGAAAGCTGGGCTATTACACAACAAAAATGAGTTGCCATCGGTTCCTTTAGCTTATGCAACGAACCTGAAAGAAAAATATTCGACAATGGAAAAAATACTTCGTTTTATAAATTACAACAGGTTTAAATGGCAAATAGTCGCCGACTTAAAGGCTCTAACAATACTGTTTGGAATGCAAGGTGGATATACCAAGTATCCTTGCATTATTTGCGAATGGGATAGTCGTGCGACTAATAAATATAAGCAAAAGGAGTGGCCACTGTGTGCTTCATTTCAAGTTGGCAAAAAAAATGTTTTGAATACTCCACTGGTGCGACCAGAAAATGTAATCCTTGATCCGACTCTTCATTTAAAATTAGGTTATATGAAACAGTTTGTCAAGAAAATAAACAGTAACAGCGATGAGTTTCGTCATCTGATTGCAGCGTTTCCTAGGTTAAGTGAGGCCAAAATCAAAGAAAGTATCCTGCACGTTCAAATCTTTTATAAAAGTTATTTATTCATTTCGGTTATTCTAAGGTGTATGTGTGGGCCCACAAATTTGGAAAATTTTCTTGGACACTGATTTCGTTTCTAAATTAAATCCAGTTAAAAAAAAGAGCTTGGAACAGTTTTATTTCGTTATGCATTTATTTACTCGGCAACAAGAAGAGTCGAAATTACTTAGATGTTGTAAATGAATTTTTAAGTGCCTATGAAGAAATGGGCTGCAAAATGTCAATCAATATACATTTTTTGCACTCCCATATAAACTTTTTCCCGAATAGCTTTGGGCAGTTTAGTGATAAACAAGGAGAAAGGTTCCACCAGGAGATGGAAGCTATGGAAACCGGCTTTCAGGGAAAAAAATTCCATAAACATGCTGGCAGACTACTGCTGGTCCCTAAAACGTGAAACCGATGATAATATATATAAATGAAAAAGGTCAAATAAAAATTTTTAGAAAAAAAAAAAATTAAATTTTTTGTATTTTATTACGAATACTAAAAATTCTATAGTGCATTTGTATTTCAGCCAATTGATGTAAACGATAGCTTATTGAACGCAAAATTTAACAGGCTTTCAGAATCCTGCTAAAACTAATAGTGCCACAAAACAAAATTTGTTAACAAAACGTTGTTAAACACCCCTATTATGGATTTGCATACGATATACGATAGACGCATGCAAGCGTATCGTAAAAATCCAGCTTTCGTATTATCGCTTTCATACGACCGATAGATAGACTATTGTGAATTACAGTAATTTTATTTACATTTTACTGTGATTTAAGGGAAAACAGCTGGAATTCTCAAACTTGAGTTATTTCAACATATTAAAAAATTTAAAATTAAAATATATAAACATGTTTCTGATTATATCCATTGCGTTCTATATTAGGGGAGAAAGCGATGAGACACGCATAGAGCTGTGGAAAGAAGGCAGTTGAGGGATGCTTTCAATCCTTTAGAAATGATCTCGACAATGTAAGTAGCTCATATAGTTTTTCATAATTATTTAATAATTATTAAATATAGAGTATTTTTGCAAGTTTCATTCTAATTTTCGAAAAAAAACTTAAAAAAATGTATATACAATTTCAACTATCGGCCAAGAAAAGTGAACCGCTTGCAAACGTATGAAATTGAATAGCTAACCCGATACGTATCGTTTCGTAATATCATATTTTTACGATAAACGACAAACGCTTACTTTCGGATTTAATACGATAAACACAATTTCGTAATACCACACAACAGAATGCAAGCGTTTATTGTGTATCGTATGAATTCATAATAGGGGCGAAAGTTAAAAAAATTAAAAAGAAATGAGAAATTTTCAAATGATTTTACCTATAACTATGTCAATTCTTTTTTTAAAAAACGGTCTGTATATTATATTAAAGGTATATTTTTGTTCCTTTTATCAATGTTTAAATTTTTAAAAATCGTTTTTTTGACCACAAATCCCGATTTTGAGGGCATATTAAAAAAACTAAGTATGCAGTTATCTTATGTTCAACCAGACGTACAACCTCTACTATCTCTCGAGCCGAGTTTATTTTAACTGTTACACCGTGTAATTTTTATTATTATAAAAACATACAAGTTCTTGCGTAATGATCTTAAAATCAATCTTCCATCATCGGCATCTCTTTAACGATGGGCTCCAGTAAAGTTTTTAGGTCTTGGTTTAAATTCGGGTCTATTAAATGCATTATCCCAAATTACTTCAAAGCTTGATGACAAAGAAAGGGAGGCTATTTTATTGTTTGACGAAATTTTCATCAAAAAGGGTTTGCAGTATAACTCCCATAAAGATGAAACAGAAGGCTTTGTTGATGATGGCGACAAAGAAAGTACAACACTATGCAAACAAATTTGTGCCTTTATGTTGAGAGGTTTGTTTTCAAATTGGAAACTCGTCTTAACTTATTATGCATCAGTTACTGGGTTGACTTCAAGTTGTTTAAAAGATTTTATTGCGAATAATTTGGAAGCTGCTCAAAATTTGGACTTAAATATCCGAGCTATTGTGTGTGACCAAGGTCCTAGTAACGGAGGAACATTTACGAAGTTTGGTATAACAGCCGAATCGCCTTATTGCATGAGAAGAAAATTTATGCAATTTACGATGTTCCTCATTTAATAAAGAGTCAATCCAAATCAAGTGTTCCAAAAAAACGAAAGTTGGTTGCTCGACCATTTTTAAAAACGTTTATATTTTTATTGAAATTTGTTCAATATATTGGAGAACCGCATTAAAAAAAAAAATGGCATTCAACTGTACTTTCAAAATGGCGGCCATATTTGCCTTGCTACCTGTAGAGTTTTATGCGTTTGTAAGCGTTTGCGGTTACTTTAATTTCTCAGCTCCTGTTAAACACAGAGTGATGAATTAAAAACCATGGTGCATATTCATAGTCGTATTTAGTATCAACTTAAGTACGAACTAAACTTTAGCTATAAACTAAGTCACTCATAGTCTATTTAGTATCAATTTATCTGCTTAGTGTTAACTAAAACATTAGTAACAGCTGGAATCGTTACTAAGTACATATTAAAATTTAATTTACTTCAAAAACATTCGGACAAGACGCAACAAAATAAAAGCGATGGAACAAATTCAACGCGATTGTAGAATTTTGAACGATTTAGAGATTTTTGACGACCTTGACTTAATGAGGCAGACTAAAATGTTTGTGAATTTTAAAATTCAAGGCGAATTTTACTCAAGGTACAGATTTGACAAAGACACAGCTCAATTCATTATTGACATGCTAGAAATAAATGAGGCACATAACAACAGGGGTCTGCCCGTTCCTAAAAACTTACAAGTGCTATGCACTTTACGTTTTTTGGGACGAAATGCCCACCAAAGTGATATAGGTAAGTACAAATAAACTTAATCATAGGCAGTATACTCCTATTACAACGTTTTAGCTGATCTTCATGGGTTGTCGCAGCCCACAGTAAGCAGGATTATAAAATACATCACTAGGGCGATCGCTTTTTATTTGAACAATTTCATAAAATTTCCGAGTGGAGCAGATGAAATTAACGCTGTCAAATGCAAATTTTTTGATATATCGCGCTTTCCGAATGTTTTAGGTACTATTGATTGCACGCACGTGCGCATAAAATGTCCAGCCAGGAATGTAGGAGATGTGATGGCGGGTCACTTTAGAAACAGAAAGGGATACTATTCATTAAATGTACAAGTATGAATTTCTTAACATTGGTGATTTTGGTCATGGCTGCGGCGACTTTTGCTTGGAATGTTGCTGTTCTGCTTCAAATTGTGGCTGCATTTCCAGTTCAAGTTGTTGGGACTGGGAATGATCTGACAATTCGAGATGGAATGTGTCGCTGTCTATTAATATGGTATCCTCCGTGAGCTCTTTCGATATCATATTGATAACTTCTTCATCGCTGTCGTCAATTTTGGGAATAGACACACAATTGCCAGTAGCTGTATTTGCTCTGCGTTTAGCTACAACCTTGGATTTTGCATGCGCTTTCATTCGGGAAACGTGTTTTGAGATCAACTCCCGGATAATGTTACTTTCATCTGGTGTCCAGTAAGCCTCTCGTTCTGTCTAAAAATAAAGCAATTCATATTTTGCTAAAAATGGTTGCATTTATTAAGTATTACCTTAATATTAATATCCATAGTCACAGCATAACCACAACCAGCTACAAAAAACTTAAACTAATGACAAATAGGATTGAGTTTCTGTCGATATCGGTATAATGTTATCGGAAAGTTATTTTCAAAGAATATGCTAGGCAAACAACATATATAATAGTCAAAATAATAACTTTTTATGTTTATAAATCATTTTTGCTTATAAAAGAATGTAAACAATACATCAAAAATGCTCCAATGTTTATTTACTGAATAATTAATGCATAAAGCAAAACAAATTATCGATGTGCACTCCACTCAGAGTACCCTGAATCCACTAAACGCAGCTCTACAACAGCTGACATGTTTTCTAAGCTTATGCTACTTAATACCTGCTAAAAAAATGACTATGAATATAGATAAATTTTAAGTGGGAACTAAAGTTTAAGTTGGATACTTACTACCATGGACTTAATAGCACGACTATGAATATTCACCATTTACACGGCTATTTTTGAAGAGTTCAACAACAATTTCAACAAAAAACCAACAACAACAAATCACTGGATGCGTAGTACGTAGGAATTAGTAACATACAAAAACACAAACAAAAAGCACTCGGTTACCAAACCATACTCAAAATTACCAACAAAAAACCTTTAGCGTAGCAAAAGTTGTGCGCGGTCACATTCACTATATTTACCAACAACAACAATAATAAACAACAACAAACACATGCTGTATTGTTGCGGTGCAGCTGCGCCTGTGAACGATTCGGCAAATTACAACAATCATAGAAATATTGAAGTTGTTGTAAAAGAGTGAAAAAAGTGGAAAAAGTTAGGCGATGGCAATCGCTGCTTTAAACTTCAATCTCACATACAAGTGATAATTAAATAATTTATTCATATTAAAAAAAATGGTGAAACTTTTTTTGTTTAAATCATTATATTTTGCAACTTTAAGAATTTTTTTTTATAGAAAGCAATTACTTGTCGAATTATTTTTCTTTTTTAAAGTACATATTAGCAAGTAGTTTAAATATAATTTTTTTTAACTTTCTGACTTACAAAGTTTTTTTTAACAGCCTCTTAAAAATGGTAATTTTGAGAATTTAACTAATTTTGGAGTCAAATAATTCTGGCGGGCATAAGTTTAAAAATTTCAAATTTATTCAAATAAAATACATAATAATATTTTACTTCAGTTAAAACTCTGAGTTTGGTATTCGCTTCGTTTGGAAGATACAGCCATTCAAACTTAATGATATTTCACCTTGTATAATATGTGTTTTTTAAGATATTCTTGAGATTTTTTTCTAATACAAGCTTTAATTTTTCGTTTGGAATGTAACTAAACATAAATATTGAAACATTGAATATAATTTCGTGAATTATAATAACTCAAATAACTTTCCACTCTTTCGTTTATAATGATGAGCACAAGTTTTATGACTTTGTGGATTTATTGTTTGCTTTTTTATTTTCTAATATATATAAATATTTTTTAACATTGATAAAAAACATTAAAGCAAATTGAACATAACTTTGAACTAACTGAACATAAACTTTTTAAAATGGTCGAGCAACAAGTGCTGGACCTTTTGATATGGACTGACCCTAAAAGCAATGAGATATATTCTAACCAAAAATGATATAGAATCACCTGATGGAATGGTTTCATGGAAAATAACTGTCAGATTAAATGAAATAGACTCGAAAAGTACAACGCGATTATGTCCCAAACTATCGTTTAAACATATTTATCCCAATTCATTTGAAAAAATTACTGAAACTGAAAACAGAACTATTCAGTCATACAGTTGCTGCAGCAATAAGATCATTAATTGAAGGTGGACAATATAACGACTGCATGGACTTAGCATTTTCAACCGCAAAGTTTATAGAAAAAATAAATAAACTTTTCGATTGTTTAACCCGCATCCATCGTTTGCATCAAATTGATGCAAATTCTTGAAACACATCCATATATTAAAAACAAATATGCATATTTAAATTCAAAATTTTGGCTACCTTCCTAAAATATCAAAATAAACAAGTGAGCAGTTCTACAGTTAGAGATAGTCTTACACTTATCGCGCTAAAATAGTTAATAAATTGAAAATATTCTAATAAATAATAATGTCTTTGTGTATCTGCATCAAATTGATGCACAACGTACTTTTCGTTTCTAGAAATTTCCGATGGATGCGGGTTAAATAGCACCGTTTTGAACGATAGTATTATAAATAATCGATACAAATTTTTATAATGTAGATTATTTGATCGAAATGAAACATTACTTAAAAAAGTTGAAATATTCCAAAAAAGTTTATTGCATTGATGGCTTTGTACTTTCAATGAACTCAATATTTTCTTTAGCTGACGATATTTGGATTCAAAGTCCAGAATTTTTTTTTAATTGCATCAAGGTTTAATCAAGATCCAATTGAAAACTTATTTAATCTATAGCAACGAATAACCCAAATCATTTTGAATTTAATTTAATAATTGCTAAACTGTTATCCATGAAAATTATAAAATCAAGTACTTCTTCTGGTAACTGTGAACCTGATGAAGACTACGTGCTGAATAATATAGTAAGTGTTATTAATGATTAAAAAAACAGCACTGAATTAATTGTCACAAATAAAAATGATGATTTAAGCACAATCCAAGATGACGAAATTGAATGTTTCTTGAATAGTATTGCAATTACTGAATATACAGTAAGTGAAATGCCAAGAACGAATACTTCAAACACAATGTCATGTGAAAATTCACTCCGCTATTTTGCTGGCTTTGTATTGTTTCAATCATTAAAAAAATTCAATTGTATCGAATGCGAAAAATTTCTTAAAGATGATTTATCCAGTTTATCTGAAATTTTCTTATATAATAAAAATGTTAACTATTTCAATAGTAGACTTAAGCTAAAAGCTACAACGGACGAGTTTTGCTTTGATTAAAATACACAATAAAGTGTTTCGAAATGTTTTTGAAAATTTTCTCATGTTAGAAATATTAAAGAAAGAATTTTTGATAAGTGCATTTCAAAAACAAATAAATCAGAAGATTTAAAAAATTGGGTTTCAGAAGAAAATACTTGCTACGAACATAAAAAATATGCTCTCAACTATTTTTTAAAAATTTTAATAAGAAAAAAAGTATTTGGCTTGCGGTAAGTCTGAAAATCAGCATATTAAAAACAAATTGAAAATTCTGCAACATTGAGCGGCACTATGAAAGAAGAAAAATGAATCATTGATACTAGAAGAAACTTATTTTTAAATATTTGTTTTTCCTTCTTTAATTTAATTCAACTCAAATTAAGGGGGATATATATCCAGAGGCAGAAAAAAAGGCATGTTTGTGAATTTTTTTAAGGAAATCTAAGGGATATTTTTAAATGAGGGTTTTTAAAAATATACACATTCAAGCGTATGTTAAGTTTTGTTTTTATTAAAAAAAAATTAATTTTAAGGTAGATACAGCATTTTTTTAGAGCGCTGTGAAAAAAAGGTGAAAAGTGGTGACCAAGATTGCTCCTCCTAAATTGATCTGAAACGAAAAAAAATGTTAAACTAGATACTTAAAACACTTAGTTGTTATAGCCCTTTTTAAACATATTGATTTTTCACAAAATAGCGGACTTCCGAAAGTAAAGTAACGATTTTCGACCAAAAATTCGTCATTATTTTGCCAATAACTAATGAACGAAGCTACGGAAAAAAACTCCTATGACAAGTACGAGATTATTATGAATAAAATAAGCCTGCAAAAAAATCAAAACGATCGGGTCACTGAGAAATCTTTCGAGAAATCTTGGTCACCAACTTTGAAAACATGGTTTCGAGAAAAACGCGTTTGAAAATAAGAACCAGCACGGCGCGCTTCCAAAGGCGGTTCACTCACTAGGCTATAACTTTATAAGTTTTTGATATATCGACTTGAAATTTTAACCACATATTCTTGAGACTTGAATGGGGGTATTTTAACTTCAGCCTAGTCGAAGATAATTTCTTACTAGTTAATTAATGTTTTTAACTACACCCGTAAGAAGCGTAAATATAGTTGAAAAAAAAATCTGAACATTAATAAATATTATAATTAAAATATTCCATAATAATTCTTAAAAAATACATAAGTACAGACCCATTTAACTAATGAATTAAATATTAAGTTTACGTTTTACTTTTTACAAACATTGATTAATTTTTTTACAACAACAAAAAGTGAACAAGCTAAAAATAGAACAGTTGTTGCTCGCAACAACAAAATGTATGGCAGCTATCGTGGTAGCTATGAAAACACGAAGTGATGATCGTTAAAATGCGAAGAGAGAACAAAGAATAAATGAGAATGTAGGAGCCATTACATGCCATGTCGATAGCCACGCATTTTATGGCAATTTGAGATCAGGAACTTAAGCTAAACTAAACCCTCATTAAAAGAAAAATAAAATGGTCTACCTGCCACTACTGTACGTGTCTGACCTCTTGGAAAATGTGCATGTTTAAGTTGTTTTCAATGGTAATTCGATTTTCATGGTGGTTTTGGTAAAAAAGTCTACCGTAAGATGCGCTGCAGTGCAAAAGTAATCGAGAATATTGTAAATAATGGTTTTTAATTTTTATCCTGACACTCCTGTACGTTAAGGTGCCCCGACCTCCATCCAAAAAAAAAGTGTCAATGCCACCAACTAAAAATTAACCTTGATCTATTTTATGACGACTCCCAAAATATTTTGACTACCACGTTAACCGCCAGTAAGCTAAACCATTTTAAAATTACCTCCAAAAATCATATTTTTCGTAAAAATTTCGGCTGGTGTGGTTGTAAAGAAAGAAAAAACGAACAAAAATAATAGTACCGAAAAAGTTCTTCCAAATTGCATCAAAAAATTTAAAATATTTGCCGTTGAACCAAGATAATGCTGATTTTCATGCATTTTTTTGATCTTTTTTTATATTATTTTCACTAAAATTCAAATAACTTCATGATTCAACATCTTCGAATCATTTTGGTATTCTTCCTTAACTCTGATCTTAGGAGTTTCCTCTGATACTACAGCCTTTGTTGGCGCAGCTGCAACTGCATCTTGCTCTTGCACAAAAACAACGTCGTTGCGAACTTCGTTGATGATGACATCCCTTGAAATCTCAATTTTTCTTTCTTGTTGTATCCAGATTCTGTAGCCTTTACAGTACTCTTCATACCCAACAAAAATGCCATTTTTAGATTTCGCATTTAGCTTTCTACGCCTTTCTTGTGGAACATGAACACATGCATCTGATCCAAAGACCCGAAGCACATATAAGTCTGCTCTATGCCCAAACCATAACTCAAATGGCGTTTTTCCATCGGATTGACTTCTACCAGTCCGATTCAAGGTGAAAACGACATTTTGTACTGCCTCACCCCAGTATTTCAAGCTTAGACCTTTTGCGTGAGTCATTGATCTTGCTGCTTCAATTAAAGTTCGCATATCCCTTTCGGCGCGCCCGTTATGTTCTGGCGTATATGGTGTAGACCTTTGATGAACAATTTTACGCTTACGTAGAATTTCAGTCACATCTTTGTTGACGTATTCTAGTCCATTATCTGATCTTATGCACTGTACCCTTTTTCCAGTTTCAGGTTCCACTCGATCCAAAAACCATTCCAGAACCGATGAGACATCTGCTTTCGTTTTTATACAATAGGCGAACCGATAGTTAGAATAATCGTCTCGAAATAATAGCATATAACGAGCGCCTCCAAATGACGTCTCTTGCATAGGTCCGCACAAGTCAGTATGTATCAGCTCACCTGACATGCTTGCTCTGTTTTTGCTCTGGTGAAATGGTAGGCGATGCTGCTTACCCATGATACATCCCTCCCATATAAAATCAGTGTCGCCAAATGACACATTTTGCTGACGCAGTAATTTCTTTACGTGTTCCTTTGCTTGATGACACATACGCTCATGCCACAATTGTAGCGACTCGGACTTAACAGAAATGTTCGCTTGTAATTCGGCGTGTTGAACCTTTAAAAGCAGCTTAAACAACTTTGAGCCTTCGCGGGTACCTTGAAGCCACACTTTGCCTTGTTTTTCAAAACAGCAAGTGTTTCCATGTGCTTTTAATGAGTAGCCTTTGTCTAAACATGCATTAGCTGAAAATAAATTAAGCTTTATATCTGGCACAAAAAGCACGTTAGCTAAATACTTCACGTTCCACTCATTACCATCATAAGCCTCTACAATAATGTCGCCCTTACCATACGCCTGTACAATGGAGCCATCAGCAATTCTTACATCTCTTGGATTATCAAGCTTAGCGTAACTCTTAAACCATTCTTTGCGATGTGACATATGATCACTGGCACCAGAGTCCATGTGCCAACTGGTTTCTTGTGATATGTTTGACTGCACAAACATAACCTCACTTACAAACGCATCGCCTCGTGTTAGTTTCTCGCTACTTTTTCTATTTGGACAGTCCTTTTTCCAATGTCCACGCCTTTTGCAAATAAAACATTTTCCTTTCTGCTGCTTGTTGCCTGGTTTATTTACCTGCTTAGCCACGAACTCCTCCTGCTTTATTGGCTGCACACCCAATCTGGATTCTTCCATGCATAAACGCGCTGTTAATGTTTTCAACGTTCTTTCTTTCTTTTCGGTTGCTTCCCATGATGCAAAGAAATGATTGTATTGTTCCGGCAACGTCATTAGGATTTTCGTCACAAGCATGGTTTCAGAAATTTTCTCACCAAGATCTTCCAATTGCTTCGCATATTATTATTTGCAATTTTGCTATATGCATTGCTATGCTGTCCTCTGGATTCTTTGCATATTGAAAAAATTGTTGTTGCAATAGATGAATTGATGTTTCAGATTTTTGCTCGTACACACTTTCTAACGCAGCATACATGGCAGCAGAGGTGTCGCAGTTGATAACGTGCATAAGTGGTTGTTCTCCCATTGCACCAAGGCACCACCAGAATCTTCTGTGCCTTGGCATCATTTGCCATCCACTTGATTTGCTCGGACTCAGGTTCTGGTTTAACTACAACTCCACTTACGATTTCCCAAAGGCTACTCTTAGCACCACCTTAATCTGGAACTTCCAAAGTGTCCAACCTTCCTCGTTCTCGAGTTTGCCAATCTTTATGTCCTCTCCATCTTAAACTGTAGTTAACCTCTGTTAAGAATTTGTAAAAAACTTATATTTCAATGAATTTCAACTATAAGCACGCTGGGCCCATAACCTGTTAAGAATTTGAAGTGAAATAAAAGACGTCTAACTGCTTCAAGATGTAAATATAACAAGAGTGATTTATTTAAAGAAAGCAGAGCTCAAAAACAAAAGAGCATGAACAAAGTATGTACTATATACATTAGACCTTATCACCTTGTATGGAAAAAAAGTAAACCCATTTTGACCCCACCTCAATCATTAGACATTTAAAAGACATTTTAAAAAAAAAATTTTTTTCTTGTTTTCGTTATATCTTCTGTGTTTCTTGTCCGATCTCAAAGATTTTTCATATATGTGTTTATTGCTTTTTTGCAATTTTTTTCTGATTTTATTTTTTTGCGAATCTTGTTTATTTTAAGTTATCACCCAGATTATCTCAGTTGCTACTATGTTAACAAAATCTAAAAAGAGCAAATAATTAAAGCTCACAAAAAATCATTAAGACCATGGAAACAAATGATATCCATAAAATTTATTTTTGGTGCAGTTCCAAATTTATTATTTAATTGTCTTATGAGAACAGTTGTGATTGAAAAAGCCAAGTTATTTGTTTAATAAAAAGTCGAGTATGAGTGACGAACCTTTCGAAAGTGTTATTTTTGGGATAAAATCGGTCGGAACTGCACCAAAAATAAATTTTATGGATATCATTTGTTTCCATGGTCTTAATGATTTTTTATGAGCTTTAATTATTTGCTCTTTTTAGATTTTGTTAACATAGTAGCAATTGAGATAAAATGGGTGATAACTTAAAAAAACAAGATTCGCGAAAAAATAAAATCTGAAAAAAATCGAAAAAAAAGCAATAAACACGTATATGAAAAATCTTTGGGATCGGACAAGAAACACAGAAGATATAACAAAAACAAGAAAAAAGCACCATAGATAGGGACCATTTCAAAAAAAAAAATTTTTTGAAAATGTCTTTTAAATGTCTAACGATTGAGGTGGGGTCAAATATAGGTTAGTTTTGGTGATACGGTCTAATGTACATATTAAAGAAATGCATTTGTATGCATGAGTAACTAAATAAGCTGAGCAATAAAATATGTAAAGCGTATGTACGCTAACAGATAACTTCTTTATTTCTCAATTCGTTTTCCTTATATATAATTTTTAACAGTATTTTCTTAAAACTAAAATAACCTTATTTCCAATACTCCTCCTATTTTTTCAGCTTATTAAATTTTAAATTAAAGAAAACCAATCAAATTCTTTGATTTGATCATAATGCACATTTAATAAATAAATATATGTTTCAGTCTTGATATTGAAAGTGTCGCTGGCACGAGTGCAGCCTAATGCTTGTTGTTGTTGTACTTATTTGTACATAGCTATTATAAGCTGATGCTTGCAGTTATGCTAACACTGCTGGCTTCACGCTTATGCAGTGTCTGGCTGTACAAGCGAAAGGGTGAGAAAATGCGTTTATGAATTTGATACTATTGCTTGTAAATATGGTAAGAATGTTTACGTTAAATTTTCATGAATATTTTCCGTATCTTTGACTCGATAATAAATAATATTGATTTTATTGCAAACTTAAATTTGTTTACAGTAAAAAGAATGTGGGAAAAACAATTGTGTTAATTTAACAATGTTTATAGTGACTTTAAGAGTACACTACACTATAATGAATTAGCATGGGACCAGAAAATCGCTGCATTAAATAGAAACTTCATTTCACAGAAATTATGATATTTGTTTTTATTTAAAATAATCCGATATTTGAGTTATACTCTTCCATTTTTCTTCCTCAACAAAACCTTGCAATACATTTACACTTCGTTAATTTTTACTTCGTTACGCAGGCAACAGAGGACAAAATTGCTAAACTTTCTTATTTTTTCTGATGTTATTTTCAACTTTTAGGCATCCCCTAATAATGTTTTACTTTTTTCTCGGCAGTGTTATTAATATACGTAACATAAAATTGTTTGAAAAAATTCATTATATGGATACAAAAACTTATGAGAGTTCAATTTGCAGCTGCAAAATTTGTTCGTTGTAGAGAAAGATTCACTGTAATGAAATTCATTTTAAGGAGATCTAAATTAATTTAAAGTAGAATGAAAAAGCTGTGTTTTTTAAATCAATTCATAGTAGGGAGAACTTCATTGTATAGAAGTTCACTATATGGAAGTTCGACTGTATACATTTTTTGTAATTTTTTTTAGAACGAAGTTTTTTAACGCGTCTTGCGGGTAGAGTGAAATGGTAGAAATCGTCACGCAACAGTGTGTATTTGTGTGTATGCGTGCGAGTACATAGCATACCAAAGAGCATAAAATCTAAATTGAGTGTTTTTGTATTGGCCAATAATTCAAGAACCGATGAACGGATTTAAGTGAAATTTTAACTATTCTAATAACAATTGATTATGGATGGTTCTTATGTAAGTAAGCAAGTGTCAGCTAATTTTACCTTTCCACCAAAAATTCTATACGCGCATCCGCTCCAAATCATTTCTGCAGCGTAAACGTTTTGAATAGCAGCAACAACCGAAAATTATGTACACGTACTCGCTTAAGTAATAATATCCAGCACAACAACAACAATAACAGCAACGACGACGATAGTAGCAGAGTGCAGCGACTACAACAACAACAACAGCAACAACAACAACATAGCGTCAGCGAACACTTACCGTCACAACAATAACAGGAACAGCAATAACAAAAACAACAACAGCAAGAATAACAGCAGCAGCAACGGCTGCTTAGCTTAAGTTATTCTTACAATTTTATTTTAAGTTAGTTCCATTTTGGACTCCCACAATTAGTTAGTCTTAGTCGACCTATCAATAAAGTTGAGCATAGCTCAAAAAACCAAAACCTAAAGTGTTTTAATTTATACTCAGACGTTTGAAATATTTTATAGCGTAGAAGTTATTGGATAAGAAACTGGCGTGAATCGCAATTTTTAGTAAAATTCGCCGCTTTTGAAGTGATAAAATCTTTAGGCGTGTTTGGCAATTTCTGATCAGTGACTTTCTCGATTCAATAGTCATCATACAGTTAGATTCTGCTGCTGCTTTTGTATGTTCGAACATGTACGCACTCGCATCGTATTTGTTGCTAGACACAATCTTACGTTTGCATTTTGTTGTTGTTGTTTGTGTCAACATTTTTATCAAGCGTGTGTAGGTTTGTGCTTTTTATAGTTTGTACGTACATACAGAGTAGGCCAAATAAAAGTTTTTTTATGAGTTTTTTTTATAAAATGAACAAACAAAATAAAATTTTTTCCATGTATCATAGCATTTAGTGCTTTAATCGTTGTTGGCATAACATCGGTCCTTCACGGTTTCCCACAAAAAAAAGTCCAAAGGCGTAAAATCGCAGCTCCGAGACGGCCGATTGACATTACCAATACGGCTGAAAACACGATTTGGGAATTTGGTGGGCAAAAGATCGATTGTGGCATGGGCTGAGTGGCCCATGCATCTTATAGAACTGCATCTTATTTTTTTCGTGAATGTTGACCTGTGCACTTATAATCGTGCTAAGAACTTTTCTCGAATAAATCAATAAAGAAAAAACCAAACATAATAAAATTTAAAGCGTAGTCTGCAACTGACTTATTGAGGTAACTTTTTTTCATAAGTTGCACTTATAAATATCTCGTACTGTTGCAAAAATCGAGGAATCGCGTGTATCTAGGGTTGAGATTTACAGCACAGCCACACTTTACAATCGATTTGTTGAATAGTTAGTTTGATGAGCGTGTTATCTCAAGAAATGGGCCAGTCGATTGGCCGCCTCGTTCGTGCGATTTAACGCCTCTAGGCTATTTTCTTTGGGGCTACGTCAAGTCATTGATTTATGCCAGCAAGCCGACGACGTTGGAAGCAGTGTTCCCAGATTAGGGGATTTTCCCCTAGATTTAGGGGTTATTTTTCAACAAAAATGTTTAGGGGAAAACTTTAGGGGATTTTATTTTTCTGTTAGTGTTTTTTGAGAATTTTTATGGGTTCTAAGAGAAGTGGCAACATCAACTATAAACTGTATTTTTTTTTGCATTTGATGCACTCTTTTGTGTTCTCTTTTTCATTTTGTTTTAGCTCTTACAAGATTTATTTTGTCAAAGTGAGTCAAAACAATTGCGTGCCATCGAAACAATACTGCTTCGCAGCTGATTGTTTGTCGAGTGAGCGAAATAACACCAGAATATGTGTGATATGAGAGGCTGTTTTAAATTCTGACGACGAGAAAGCATATATTTAAATTGTTTTTTTTTTTTATTTTTTAATGACATAAATACCATTGAATTTGTAACCAACAAAAAAAAAAAAAAAAAAAATTTTAAAAAACAAAAATTTGAAAAAACGTGGAAGTATGTCTCTAAATTTATTAAGCAATTTTTATTTTACTAAAATTTAGGAGGGAAAATCTAAATAGTTCAACCTAATTACAATCGAAAATAATACTTTCATAAAATATAGTATATCTGCCTTATGTTTCTTAAAAAATTGGCCACGTAAAGTTGCGCATAAGATAAAACACTTCATTTAAAAAGCGCTTAAAAAACAAGTTTTCCTCAAAGCGCACTAATTTTCAAGACAAATTCTGTCAAACTAAAAGATGTTTGTGAAAGATGTGTTTGTGTTAATTAACAAAGACTTAAAATTAGTAAGATATATTTTAGTTTTCTCTCGCGTATTGCCATGTTTCTGTCTGTTCGATTGTCTGTCTGCCCGTCTGTTATGGCGATTATAGCTCTTATATTGAAGCGATCTTAATGAAATTCAAAATATGTTATTTTTTTATTACTTGAGTTTGTGTTTTTAAGTTCCTCAATGAATTACTATGTACAAAAAAAATTATGTTATTTTTTTTTAGTCCAAAAATTTATTTTGAATTTGTATTTATTTACATCAATTAAACAAAGTATTCAATAAATTAACTCAAAAAAATTTGAGGGGTTTTTTTTTTATTTTTAGGGGAAAATTCAGCAAATTTTTGCAGATTTAGGGGAAAAAAGCTCAACCTATCTGGCAATACTGGTTGGAAGAGTTCAGAGCCAAAATTGAACACGAAATAGCGGCCGTTTTGGCCGAAATGTCCGCTGTGATTTAGAAAATTAGATTTACAGCAGAAAGTACAGATCTTAAAAAAAATTGATCAAGGTATTTAATAAAAACGATTGGCGTTGGATTATGGTGTATCTAAAGTAGCTATCTCAAAAATAAAGAAAAAACGTCATGAAATTTTGGAGGCAGTGACGAACACATATGAAAAAGTTCACAAGAAAACGCTCCTTAAACCGAAATATGTTGATCATGAGGCGAGCTTATATAAATGGTTCTTGAATCAACGACAGCGTAATTGTGCAATGACAGGTCCAATTTTAAAATCAAAAGCTAAGCTCGAATTCGCCATACTGCGCCTGGAAAAAATTTAATTCAAGTGATGAATGGCAGCAAATTTTAAGAAAAGACACGATATTTGCCATCTCAGAATTTGTGGGGAAATCCTTTCAAGCGATACGTCGCAAATAACAACTTCTATTCATAATTTAACAACTTCTATTCAGTGGCGTCCGTGGTGTAGTTGGTTAAAGTGCGTGGCCGCTATGTCAAAGAACTTTGGAAACCCAAGTTCGAACCCCAGCAGCGACAGAAAATTATTTGAATTAAAATAATTTTTCTGTACGGCCGCCACCTCTCTGCAGACAATGGCAAACCTCAGAGAGTAATCAAAATGCCATGTAAAGCTTCTTGAGAACGAGAACTTTCCGTTCATCGCCGTTCGGAGTCGGCGTTAAGCATGTAGGTCCGGTTCTCGGTCAATTGTGTACAAACTTAATAACACGCACAACACAATTGATCATAAGAAGCTAGGTCAAAGTCCTTTCAAAGGCTGAAATGGCCAGTTATTTATTTTTATTTATTATTCATAATTTAAGAGCAAAACTTGATGAAATGGGAATCTGCGACTCGCAACTTTACAACGCAGATGAATCTGGACTATTTTATCGTTTTTTACCGGATAAAACATCTGTCGCACCAAACGAAATGACGGCACCGGGCCGTAAACAGCAAGACAAGAATCACATTTTTGTTGTGTGCGAACGCAGATGGTTCGCACAAGTTAAAGCCGTTGGTGATTGGTAAATCCGAAAATCCACGTTGCTTTAAGGGATTCAAAAACCCATTGGAATACACAAATTCAAACAAGTCTTGGGTGAATTCCCAGTTATTTTTCAACTGTTTTCATCATTCTTTTATAAATCAGGTATAAACCATCTAATGTAACAGTGGTTTTGCAGCCCATGGACCAAAATACAATAAGATTGGTCAAGTTAGGATATCGAACTAAATTGTTATGCAACATCGTCGCACAAGAAAACGTTCCTACTAAAAATATTTTGAAGGCACACTCAATTCGTAATTCCATTTTGCTACTTAATATAGTGTGGGATGAATTGCCCCAAGCTGTTCTCCTAAGAGCGTGGAATAAGATAAAAAAGTGGTATGATGATCAATAGGATAGTGAAGATGACATTCCGTTGTCTAAATTGATTAAATCAAATAGTGCTTACGACGATACACTTCGAGAAGTTCAAGTGTTGATGTCGATGGTGGGTGATAATGTTGACATCAGCATTGATGACATTGAAAATTGGAACAAGGATCGAATAACGGAAGATAACGAAGATTTCGAAGTGTCTGGTAATGATAACGACGGGTCAATTATCGAGCAAGATATTCAACAACAGAAAGTGAGCTTTTGGGAAGCAGTTGAAAACCATCTGGAAATATGCCATAAGTTACGCTTAGTTTGGAAATAAAGCATAGAATGTCACTAATGTAATGAGCTTTTTTTTTAAAATTATTAGAAACACAACTATAAGTAGTAGAATTCGAATTTTTCAATGTTAAAATGGTTTTGAAAACTTCAAAAGAACTGATAGGTTCGAAAAAAGAAAACCTGGAATACAAGCCTCTTTTGCTAAACAAATACACTGATGACTGGTAACACCGCTATCAGCAACTACTTCTTTTCCAATATTAGCAAAAAATTTGTTTAATACATTAGCAATGTCCTGAGGGTTAGAAATATAGCTATTGTCATGTGAGAGACTAGAAATCTGTTATTTGTTACAATTCTTGTTCAAAATATTATTTACTAATTTCCACTCTCTTCTAAGATAACCTTTTACTTTATGAAACTCACGTAGGTAGTAATCATTTTGACAGGTCAGAACATCACTTGAAATCTCTTTGCACAAATTTTTGTAAGTTTGCAGAAGAGATTCATTAGTAGGGTATTTCTTTTTTTTCTTGTAAAGTTTCTTTTTCATTTTTATTTTATCAAGCAGAAAGTTTGACATCCAGGCAACGCATTTAATTTTGCCATATTATGTGTGATAATAAATTGCAAATTGTGTATTATTAACTTCTTATTTTTATTAGCAAATATTAAGTTAAATATAATAAAATATAAAATTTTATGTTGCTTCAGTGATCCTCCCCCTTATGAAATACCTATCTACGACGTTGCATGCAGGGTTTTAATCTTTTAGGCCTATCGTATTTGGACACAGAAGATCTAGAGCAACTATTAATATGCCTATTCAAAGTTTTTAAAAAATTTTCATAAGCTGATGAAGGATTACTTTCCATATGAACATTTTCCCAGGATTCAAAACAGATGGAATTTCAACAAAATCAGTTTTTAAGCCGGAAACAACTGGTGGGAGATAACTAGTGCAATTTGGTTGAAAGTTTACAAGGCTCAAAGCTGTCATGCAATAGCCGGTAATTTGAAAATCCATCACTGAGCTTAAAAAGTCAAAACAATCAGAGCTTTGAAGACGTGTATGTGGTCAATACACGAAGAAGAGGAAGACCCAATACGAATAGGCTGATTAATGCAACACTCAAGCCCAAAAGATGAAAGAAGAAACAAGTATCTGTCCGTCAGTAATCCATCAAACATTAGATTAATATTAATATCACCTAGGAGAATCAAGTTTGAATTTATATTGACGTTATTCAAGAGAAGTTTTTCAATTTCAGCTAAAAACACATCTTCCGCAGAAATTCCATTAAATCTATATATACAGAGAAAAGTAAATTTTTTGCTGTTTAAAAAGCATTTACTATTAGAGCCTCACAACTTCTCAACTTGAAACTCGCTTAACTACACTCAATGGATTTGTGTACAAAAGCAGAAACACCACCAAAGGCATACTCATGATTACAATTTACAATCAATTTGTATCCATCGATGTCAAAAAGAGATCTTTCCTCTTCGTAAATCCAAATTTCTGTCAAAAAGATAAAATAAGGCCTAATAGTAAAGGATTCCAAATGAAGAAGAAAATTGTCGAATTTTCTTCGCATACTTCTGATATTTTGATGTAGAATAAGGCAATTATTAGCAAAGATCCGATTAAAACACAGGTCAGCGGAATGAATACATTTACCATTAGCAAAAGAGATAATACTGGAATCATCCAACGGATCTTGTAAGAAATTTAGCATTTTAAAATAATCATTCAATTCAAAGAGAGTTCCTGCTCTATTAGATATACCGGACGTTTGCCAGCATATGTGAAGTCAAGCCGGCTTATAATTGCTTTGACATTTCAAGAAGCCAGTGCCATGTCGGCTGGTTCTTTTACTTTATTTCTTAATATTCCGAGAGCCTGATAGTGTTTGGAACTGCCCTCGAACTTTTAAAAAATTTTGTACGCGGTGTGAGCCGCTTTTCGCCATGAAACGTAAGTCTCGTGCTTGCCTTCGAAGTCTGGTAATGATTTTACTATGTCTACTGTCTCGTTACACTGTACGCTGTCTATGATTTCAGTCTCTCTGTTAGTTTCTTTCTCTGGTGTAGTTACAGTTATATTACTCAACCGGCTATTAATGGTACCTAATTTTTGTTCGATAGCTTTTTCTTGCTGAGCAAGTGCACTGCTGACAGCGCCTTCTATTATTGCTTTGAGTTGCTCCGCACTTAAAGCAATTTATGTTTGTGTGTTCGTCTTATTATTCGTCTACCACTGTAATTCACTATTTCCACTATTAATTGTATCAATTTTTATTCTTTTAAATTAAACTTTCTAAAGTCTCTTCAGATTCTTTTTCACTCATAAGTGCTTATAGAACACATACAAAGATTGGATAACTTTCCGCAATATTTTTTAAATGTTTTACAAAAGTTGTTGGTCTTTTTAATATAATTTTTATGAGAGAAAAAAAAATATTGAAAATAATAATGAGCACTCTACTTACATGTTTTTTTCTTTTTAAATTCCTATATTCTGCTTATTGCTGTCTGTCGTTTTTGTTGGTGTTGAAGTTTCATATTTCTGCTGTTATTTATTAATTAAGTTGCGTCGTTGCGTCTCCAAAAGCTGCCTTTAATTTTGTCTTTATTATAACTAATACTTTTATTTGAGTTAGGCCAATTAAATATTTTATTAGAATTTAATAAAAGACTTTTTTATATGTTAGTCGCCAGTCGTAAGACCGAGCTCTTTAATAATCAGAAATCAACTAAATGTAAAAGTACAATCATTCACTTAAACTAAGCTGGCCCTAAGCCTGCTTTAGCCGACTCAGCGACTCGTGCTCATTTCATATATCGGGCAATATGTGTATCGGACAGCGCTGTTGAGCAACATTCACTATTTCTGCTGACGATCCATGACAATTGTTGTTCTTATTACCAGCAATTATGTCGCTGGTGGATACAATACCGGTTGTGTTAACTTATTCATACTTGGGATAAATTTTAAAAAGAGATGTTCATGAAGTCATGTTTGATTGTTTTAAAAATTTGTAAATAAATATCTTTTCCATATGCCCTGAATTATTTAAAACCTGTCCTTTTTTCAAAAGTTATTCAACACTAAGGCAGTATACTAGTCTAGAAGCCCGAATTTCGAGCGTTTTTTGAGGATTCATAAAAAAAGCAATTGATATTTTTAGCAGGGTTCGTATTTGCTCACTCATGAAGCCTCATGAATATGAGGGATATGAGGGAATTTTTTGTTCAAAAAATAAATCTGCTCATTTTCATTTGCGTGAAGAGCTGAGCAGATTTTTTTTGTTCATGAAGTGAAGAAGAGCAAAACAGTTGGTGAAGAAGAATATTTTTTTCTTCATTTGAAGAAACTGTTGTTACTCACCTCTTCATCATTGCTTCACTTGTCGCTCATTGAGTCTTCATTTATTCATGAATTGCTCACGAAGTGGTGAGGCAACAGATGATACTCTCGTTCGCTTCGTATTATTTTGTTGTATTCTCTGTTGTATCTACACGACAAAGCAAAAACAAAGCTGTGGTTGCTTTCCATAGACCGCTTTTACATTGGTCAAGACTTGAAATCAATTCTTTGCTATTCGCTTTTCAACTTACCCTCTCTCACATTGATGTCCGCGTCTTTCATAAACAAACTCACAGACTTGATTTCAAGTCTTGACCAATGTAAAAGGGGTCATAGAATTCAAAACTTAATCGCAGATCACTTTGGTTTTTTATTTTTATTGCCATGCTGCTTAACATACCTAAACACAAAATATTCAACACATTTTTATGCCTTGCTTCCATTATAAATATCATGCAAATATCGTGTAGACACAAAAATAAAATTATGAATAATTTTTGATCAGTATAAATGCCAGTATCGTATGAACCAGAATAAGTGAAAAAAATTTTTTTCACAAAATGGTGGCTACTCAAAAATTGAGGTTGATTTTCCCACTAATTTTTTAACTTTCCTGAATTTTAAAAAATATTAAATATTTCTAGTTGTTATTGGTTCATACATAATAACAACATAGAAATAACATAGAGGAATATATAAAGAAATTTATGCCTAATTTCAAGTAAATCGGTCGACTAGAACTCGATATATTATATCAACCGCATCAAAAAAAGTAGTTTCGAGAAAAACGCGTTTAAAGTTTTACGTTCCGCCCAAACCGGTCTTGGTGCTACGTCACTAAAATGACTATAACTTTAAAAATAATTCCAATTTTGAAAAATACTTTTAGGGAGATGTTATTGAATATCTAAATTGTCGAAATATGGAAAGATTTTTTCGAATTTCTAGACGAGAATACTGCCTTAAACACTGTATTTATATTGATGTAAAATTTTACTTAAATTAAATGGAAAAACCGAAAATTATTTTACGACTTTGAAAATATATTTTTTTAATTTTTGAAATTTTTTATGTTATTAGAAAATATTAATAATAAATAATAATATTGATGTTACTTATTTAGAAGATATGTTAAAAAGATAGGGGTGTTATTTTGCGTTGTTTTTTTATGTTGTTTTTCTTTCGTAAGGGGCTTTTTTTGTAAGAGTAACTTAGAAAATAACGTTATTTTATATTAGGAAAACGTTTTTTAAGCCAAAAGGAGTAATGTTTGTAGAGAAATAAGATTTATTTTTGTCAAGATTTAATTACTTACTTACTTATCTGGCGCTTATAACCGTTGGTCGGTTTTGGCCTTGTATAAGAAATTGCGCCAGCCATTTCTGTTTTGCGCTTGGTGGCCCCAGTTGGAAAGTCAGGTTATCCAACACTTGATCCTTCCAAAGAAAATGTGGGCGTCCTCTTCTGCGTTGACCACCACCAGGCACCGAATCAAATATTTTTTTCGCTGGAGCGTCGTTTTCCATTCGCTCCACATGACCTAGCCAGCGGAGCCGCTCGATTTTAATGCGCTTCACTATGTCGATGTCAGCGTACAGCTCATACAGCTCGTGACTCCATCGAATTCGGTACTCACCATTAACGCTGATTGGACCGAAGGTCTGACGAAGGATCTTTCTCTTGAAGGCTGCCAAAGTCTTTTGTAGTGTACTTAAATAATCACTCAGACCAGGCCCGTAGCCAGGATTTACCTAAGGGGGGGGTTTGGATTAAAAAAAATATCGATAGTTTTTGATATCGATAAATGAAAAGGTATTTTTTATATAATTACCAGAAAGATGGGAAAAATCAGTGGCTAGAAATAGACAATACTTTGAGAAATGAATTTGTAACAAATTTTTCACAATAAAGCGACAAACTTGAAAAAAAAACACTTTAAAACTTTTTTGTACACCAAATACATAAAACAAAAATTAATTTTTTATTTTTGTTTATTTTATATATTTATATTAACAGCCCGATTCTGCGTACTTGATAAATTCACCTTATTGAATATTTATCAAGTATTGAATATTTATCAAGAGTTGGTATTCTGTGATAGAAAAAAACTCTTTAATTGATAAACTTGTCAATATCTCATTTGCTATTGATAAATTTATCAAGAGAGTTGTGGTTGCTCGTAGCAGGCAATACCAAGGTTAATATTAACATAATAATGTTAACAATAATAATTATTTTCTACAAATTAATACACTTTTGTGGAACATAAGGAAAATGAAAGCAGAAATCTGTTCTCTGTGCTATGCTATTAATGAGAACAATTAGCTGTTAACAGGAATTTACCTACTCTGGTGAATTACGAAAACTTTTTATTTATCAAGGTTGCTGTAGAATACTAAAAAAGCTTTCGATTGATAAAATTCTTTACAAATTTTATTTATAAATTACTTATCAAGAAAACGCAGAATAGGGCGGTAAGTCTTCTTATTTATTTTTTTTTGTTAATTCTAATAACACAGCGTCCGCTGTGACACTGCAATCCCTATGTATGCTTAAGGATGCACACCCATTTAACATACAAAACGTGTGTTCTATAATTTCAAAACTGTCGTTTGTTGAGTTCAATGTGTTTCGGCTATATATCTTGCTTATCGTTGCACTGTCATTTTGGAATACAGAAAGACGCTAAAAAAATAAAATTTTCAAGACAAACTTCTAAAATGACGATAAATAAGCATCTTATATTATTATTTTAATACTTTACTTGCAAGCTTATATCGGTTTATAATTCTATATAAAAATAACCACGATTAGAATAACGACATTTTCTTGTATTTCCTGACTTTTGTAAAGGCCACAATGAAAGGTTAGAAAATTTTATTTAAAAAGTTTTTATTATCATTCGGTAAAATTAACAAGAGGTTGTGATCCTGCGCCTCCAAAACCAGTGTTAAAAAATACGCAAAACTTGCAATAAGCTGCATTTTCCAATTTGGAGTAAACCAACCAATGCCAACGGTTCGACCAAGAATGCTTAACACTTTAACTGCCACCATACAAAAAAAAATATCGGGTCCTCCAGGCCATTTTTTCGAACAAATCAGAAAAAGTTTTTTTTTATATTTCGGTGAAATTTTGAAATATAATATTGAGGCACAACATATGTACCTCACGGCCTGATGTATACGTTTACTGTATATTTAGTGTGGATGACGGACAGATGGATATGGCTAAATCGACTTGGGTGATGATGCTGATCAAGAATATATACACTTTTCTATACCTACCACGCTTCCTTGAAGGCGTTACAAACGGAATGACAAAATTAAAGTTTTTAAAATGAAAATCCCAGTAAAGGGGTTTTTTTTTAATCGTGGGGGTATAAAAATGATGCGCTAGAGATAGTTTTAGGTATGCCAGGCCATGCGGAATTGAACTACGTTTACAGATTTGCATTTCAAGGTACTAATTTTAAACCATGAACTATAATGTGTAATCAAATACTGAGGCACATACGCTGTGCCTCAGAGCCTACATGGACATTTTACTGAGGCACACCGTATGTGCCTCATGGCAGTTAACGTGTTAAATCGGAGTTTGCGAGAACCGCTGGCAGGAAAATTAAAATTTGGCGGAGGCACATAAATGCTTTGAAAACTTTCAAGGCGGTTCGAATCGAAAATATTGCTCATCAACTTGAAAATATCGTTATTTGGACATTGATATACTCTCGAAGTCGAATGCAGTTCCGATGAATCAAATGATATTTCTGGAAAAATTTCTACAATCATACACACAAACTTAGAGTTATAAGCATTAAAAGTAAAATATTAATACCGCAACTTGTACTTGTACTTGTACTTGTACCGCTTTCCACATAGCTGTCAACATTTAAGCTTTCTACAACAGCAGGTTACAAACGAAGTTCTGAAGACTTTTCAGATTCCAAAGTTTCTTGAACGTTTTCTATCGGGTTTTCCAATAAGAGTTGTTATTTTGGTATTCAAAGAAAAATGCCATTTTTTGAGACATATGATCGGATGTTTATTTCATAATAATCATCCGAAGGTATACCGTTAATAATGAAAAGCAACATCAGCCAAATGGCCACCACGACCACGCTTACAGCACAATATCCTTTTCATGAAATTTTCCATAACCAAATCGCAGAGTGGCTGCCCTATGTCCTCATTTTCGAAAAAGTAAGGTCCAATGACCCCGCCGGACCATAAGCCGCACCAAACAGTCACACGTTGAGGATGAAGGGGCTTCTCAACAATAACTCTTGGATTTTCCGAGCCCCAGATGCGACAATTTTGCTTGTTGACGTAGCCACCGAGGTGGAAATGGGCCTCACCAGTCAAGATGATTTTTCGATGGAATTCCGGATCATTTTCATGCATTTCAAGGACTCAATCAGCAAAGTCACGACGTTGTTGTATCGTTCCATTTTTAGTAATGGCATAGTTTCTACTTGTCAAATGTCAAAGAATAAAAGCTTTAAAAGTGAGCGCTTCACAATAGCGGGCGATTCACAATAACACCTCTTATTGGAAAACCCTGTACAATACAGATGAAATATAATATTATTCGGATTTTGTCGGTTCCGCATCAAACACAAAGTTGATCCATTAATATTCAATCAATGCAAACACGCTACCAAAAAAAAAAAACACTGCTTTCAAACATTCAGAAATATTCGGCAACTTTTTAACACATTTACGCATTGATAAAGGAAGAAAAACCATTTGAATCAAGCACTTACTTTCCACCGTTCTAGCCTTTTTTTACTTCTGGTTTCTGCAGCCAATTAAGTAGACTAATTTTTGTAGTTTTGTCACAGTAAAATTAACAATAGAAACTCTTAAACTTATCTAACGAAACGCAATCAAAATTTCACCACTTTCACGTTACACCTGTTAACGCAATAAATTCTTAAATTGCTGGTCGTAGACAAAGTTCAATTGAATGTATCGAACTTTTTTCAATACTTAAGCTTGTTGATGTTTTCGCTGTATTTCGCTATATTACTTTTTTATACTTTTTGGACCATAAGGGGGGGGGGGTTTAACCCTAAAAACCCCCCCCTTGTCTACGGGCCTGACTCAGACCAACCAAAATTAAAATCACTAAAATGCTTACGTAAACAAAACGCTAAACTCAAATTCTTTTCAATGCAATTAGCACCCTTTACGCTTGTGTCGCTAGATACCGCACAAGCATGATCGCGACATCGGGTGTTGTGTTACGAATGCACTTGCATGAAAAACACAACACAACAACAACAACCTAAAAAATTGAACTAGTGCCAATGACTTAAAGTCAAGGCCATAAATTCGGTTAATTAATTATTATGGTAATGGTTATGAATTTGAGGGGAAATATAAAGATATTATTTTTTAAACTAAAAATGATTGGTCAACTGTAGATTTTAAATATTAATTGGAAATTAAGCAGGAGTCTTGGAAATAGTGGGTTAACTAACTAAGTTAAAAAAAAATAATGTTATTTTTGTAAATAAACTTCGATAATCTATATATGTGACCCGGTCTACGAAAAGGGACCTTCGGTGTAAAAACAAGTTTTCGAGAAAACAGCTGTTTGTAAACGTTTAATTATTTTATTTAATCGAATCGCCAAAAAAGTGAAAAATGATATTTTCACACCGAAGGTCCCTTTTCGTAGACCGGGTCACATATATAAAAAAGGAGCTTATGTTTGTAAGGTCGCAATAGACTCCTAAACTACTCATCCGATTAGCATGAAAATTTGTGTATAGAAGTTTTTTGGTACGGTGCGTGTTTGTGGGCTATCAATTTTGATCCACCTTGCACACCAGAGGGCGCTGTAGTACAAATTTTTTACAAAACTGCCTAAAACTCATAAACTGCTAATGAGATTAGAATGAAAAGTGGTATACAGTGAGTTTCATGTACGTTGAGTATTCTGCTGCTATTGTTTTTGACCTGTCTTGAACACCAGAGGGCGCTATAGTACAAATTTTTCGCAAAACCACCTAAAACTCCCAAACCGCTCATGCGATTAGAATAAAAATTGGTATATAGAAGTTTTCAGGTACGATGAGTTTTTTAGCACTATCTTCTTTGAACCACCTTGGACACCAGATGGTGCTGTAGTACAAATTTTTTACAAAATCACATATTTTTAGTTGTTTTCTTAGGTTACATGTGCAAATACTTACAAAATATAAAATATTTCTTAATTTTAGTAAAATTAAAAACATTTCCGTTATTTTGATATCAAAAACATAAACATATCTTCAAAACTATGAAAAATTTTACTACAACGATATATTTAATGCAACATCGTACACAAAATTACGAAAAAAAACAATCAGATATTCAATTTTGTGACTTTCGATTGAAATATCTCCGCTGCTTTTTTATATATTGTGTTAAATTTTTTTTTGTCTTAAAGCTTCATCAAAATACTATGAAAACCTTATTGCAAAAATACCGTTAGTTGAGTATATCGTCGTTGCGCATACAAAAAAGGTTATGTGTTTTTGAACAATTTTTCAGGAGACGAAAAAAACATTTTTGTTTTTTGACAATTTCAATACTATTTTCACATAACTGGCTAACTTTCACATTTGTTTACTTCTGAACCAATAAGAATATCAAGAAACCATTTAGTGAATAGATGGGGCATACATATGGCTATTAAATGGTAAAATAAAAAAAAATCGAAATTTTACACATAGCCTTTTTTGTATGCGCAACGACGATATATATTTTAAATTTTTTTTTCAAAAAAGGTCTGAAATTTTGGAGTTTTCCTTCAAAAAAAGGCTCAAAATTTGTTTTTGTTGTAAAACTAATTTAAATTCAAATTCACAAATTGTCAACTCTATTTAAAAGTTATAACATTTTTAAGCAAAAGTTATTTCAATTTTACGCAAAAATTAAAAACCATTTTTGTGATTCAAAAAGCAAGGCCTACCCCTTGATTTTTTCGAACAAAATCTTTTTTCCAATATTGTGGTTTTATATTTTTGAAAAAATATACAAGCTAAAAAAGTGATTTATTAGAAAAAATTATCTTAGTATCTCTTACCAATCAAAAGTTATAGCCTATAATCTTTATCCAAAATATAAATACAAAAAGCAAAACGCTGTCTGGCTGGAAATTTAAAAATGACTGAGCCGATAGAGCTCAAATTTTTGGCAGAACGTTTTTTTCAAGTACGAGATGGCTTAAATTTCTGTCACACCCCCTTTTACCGCCCACAAATCAATAAAAATGCTATATTTCCTACGGTTTTCGTCGATTGGGCTACATTTTGGTAATTTAGTCTGTATGCTTACTGTCGGCAACTGTACTAAAACTGGGTAATGTCAATCTACTAGAAAACTGGGATGAGCATTATATAAGAGGCTGTGGCTCCGCCCATATAGTTAAAATTTGTATTATCAAATAGCTTTGAAAGTAAAAGTAGCAATACTTACATACAAACTCAAAATGGAGTTACTATTTGGTGATCTCCTGCTACTGGGAAACTGTAAAGGGCAGTGGAAAATAACAGTGGTGTCAAACTATGATTCTAAGAAAAGTTTTGAATACACATATTATGTTCCCATATAGTTGCAGGGTGCAGCAACGCGCGCCGGGAAAAGGCTAGTAGAAAATAAAAATCAGATCTTAACTGGATTAACTTTGCTCTTAAGCTAAAAATCTCTGTTTTAATTTCTCAATAAGCGCGGCTCTAAGCCATACTATTTTGAGTGTTGGTGCGCTCTTAAAACACCACAAGTTATTTTTGAACAGTGTCAAAAATAACTTGTAAAAATTGATTTGACAGAAAAATAAATAACATACTTTACGCTTTTCATTAGAACTGCTCAACGTCCAGTTTTGTGCTGCATATAATATGACGGGCATGATTAGTGACTTATAGAGCGTGAGTTTTATTCGTCAAGAGAGGGTTCTGCTTCTCAATTGACTACATAGCCCAAAGTAACACCTGTTGGCAAGAGTTATCCTTCGCTTTATCTCAATACTGACATCGTTGAAAGAGTTTACGCTGGACCCCAGGTAGACGAAGTCCTAAACAACCTCGAAGGAGATGTTGTCAAGAGTGACGTGGTTTCCAAGGACTGTTTATTTGTTGACACTACACTAAGGGAAATAACGCATATTAGCATTATCCACGCCTGAGTATAAATTTTATTTAAATATTTACGTGGATAAATCAAATGTTTTCCTTACAACTCGTTTTTTTCCCGTATTTGAATTTTATTTATACCACATATACACACATATTCCATAAAAGCAAGCAGCAACAGCATCGCACACGTACACACATATTCCGACAAGGAGCAACAGCATCGCACTCTGTTCCTGCATTTTATTTCTTGCAGTTGCAACCTTAGTTCTTAGTTGCAAGGGAAATATAGCCGCATGTTTGGCCAATTTTCTTTGTAAGTGCGATTGATGATCGCAAAATAAATAGGGTTTGAGTGACAACCGGACATTTTCTCAAAAATGTCTTGCACCGGTTGTCATTAGACTGCATATTTTTGGTATTTTATTTTTTAATTTTTGTTTCTCTAGTTTACTGCCAAAATAGTATAAATTAGAGAACAAAAAAAGTAAAAAAGAAAATAAAATATACTAACAATTGCCATTTGATGGACGCATCTCGTGGGAAACATTATAATATATTTGTTTTTAATTTCAATATTTTTATATAATTGTCAATGCTACCATGTATTATTATACCATGAATTTTCCTTAAATGCGATAGTTTTATTTTCAAATAGTAAATATTGAAAAGATATTTAAATATATTCGTGCATAATTTTAATATATTTTTTATTAATTTTATTTTAAATATTTTAATATTTTATTTTATTAAAAAAGTATTTAAATAAATTTTAAATATTTACGTGGTCGATTTAAATAAATGCGTTATTGGTGCAAAAATGACTCGCTTTTTGGTTAAATTAAAAAAGTTTTTGGATAAATTTAATATTTTTTTCCCTTAGTGTAGGTATTTCGTCTTATCTGCGATCATTGCAAGACCCATTCGACTCGACTCTTTTGCTAACTTGGAGAGTGCTGCGCTGACTTCGCGCGTAATATGCCCAATAATATCGATATCATCAGCATACGCCAGCAGCATAATACTTTTGTAGAATATCGTGCCACTGCGTCTCAAATCAGCAGCTCGGGTGATTTTCTCCATCATAAGTTTGAAAAAGTCGCATGATAAGGAATCACTTTGTCTGAAACCTCGTTTGGTATCGAATGGAGGAGTAAGTTCCTCCCCGATTTTGACTGCTGGTGTTGCTCAGTGTCATTCTGCAAAGATGGATGAGCTTTGCAGGAATACCAAATTCAAACATGGTGGAATATAGATGATTCCTTATTGGACTGTCGAAGGCGGCTTTGTAATTGACAAAAAGATGATGTGTGTCGATTTGTTTCTCTAGGGTCTTCTCCAAGATTTGTCGTAGCGTAAATATCTGGTCTATGGTGGATTTGCCAGGTCTCAAGCCACACTGATAAGATCCAATCAGCTAGTTTACGATGGGCTTTAGTCTTTCACATAATTCGCTCGACCTCATTCCTGACACCATGCATTGGCGTTGACGTCACCAAGGACGATTTTTATGTCGTGGCGGGTCTGCGCTCATAGGCCTCTTCAAGGCGCTCGTAGAAGCTGTTTTTGGTCTGATCGACTTTGTCTTCTGTCAGAGCATGTAGACATATCAGGCTTATATTCAAAAATTTTGCTTTACAACCCTAAAAGACAGGGAGCCCGCCGCAGAGACTAGCCGTCAAACTAATGGTTGCCAGTTTGCCGTTTCTAGAGTACACCACGGAGAGGTTTGAGTCGACTTGAGACGATTTCGACATGGATAATGCTGGCCTTACCAGGTTGAGGTAGTCAGACACGTTGCCATGAGAAGATCGCCCCCCTAATCCTCACTCGTTGCCTTGTGAGGATCGTTATAAGTTAATGGTGCTTTAAAAATTCGGTTTAAATTGGGGTGACACAAGTAAGTCTTAGCATATTTTATAAGAAATCTTTATTTGGACAAAAGCTTTTTATAAAATGTTAAACAAAATGTAAAAGTAAAAGAGTTTCAAACTTAGGTTATAAGTTATATCCCAAACAATGGACCAATTCAGTCAATTTTTAGCAAAGACTTTAGTTGGGCTAAATAATGTTATGTATTTAATTTTGTTCAAATTAAGTTTTTGTAATAAATAAAAGTCTTGCGTTTTAAAGATTGAAGTTTTATAAGAGGTTTCCCAAAAACTAGTACCATTCAGCTAGAGTTTCTCAATTCCCGGTTAATTTTGTTTCCCGGTAGAGCGGGAATTATTTTAAATTTTCCCTGGAAAACTTTATATGCATCCAGTATTTTCCTGTAAAAGTTTAAAGTTTAAATAAAGTAACTAACTTTAATAATAAACAAAAAAAATAATAACAAAATTAAAACAGCGACATTTTTTATAAAAGAATGCGAATATATTTTATTTGGTATATAAATTAGATAATATATTCAACAAAGATTAACTTTTTTGTCATTTTTTAAAAAATAATATTTTAATGATACCAACGCATTTATGTTTTTACGGAAAGCCTATTTCGGATTTTTGTAACAAAGTTGCCAGCAACAAAAAAACTCTTTGGTTTTCTATGGATGTTGGCTTAATTGCTAACAACGCATTGAATGTATTATTTAAATTGGCTGTTCTTTGACCACTGGCTTCAAATAGCTTAAACTCTTTCTTTAGTGAATAACACTGTGTTGTTTTCATTATTTTGAAATCGCTTGTGTCGGATTCAATTGCTTTTGTCAATGTTTCTTCGAACGAAGTTGCCGAGGTATTCATCAGCTCATCATCAATACTAGAACGATCCAAAGAATCTAGGAACAGGAAACAAACGTTGGCAAAGTTATATATGACATATGACAAAACTGTTGACTTTGCTGCATCTTGTAATAATTTCCTTTCCCTATTTGGACATTGAAAACTTGCTGGGTGTCTTAAATGCTTTATCAATGTAAATATTTTTTTGTTCCTTCGCTCATATATGCGTTTTTCAAGAGCTACGTACATTTTGGCCAAGTGGAGAATTTAAAGAAGACATTTTATTTAAAAGTGTTTTTAAAATAGCTTCTGCGGTAAGAAGGTTAGCATCTTGACGGGATAATGCATCAACGGCAAGTTTAATTGGAAACAGAACATCCAAAATGCTTTTCAAAATATCAACGTTGGAATCAGGCCACAAGCACGCGGAATCAAAATCAATGAGAACTTTCTTGATGCACTTTCTATCTTTTTAGAATTTTTCAATCATTGTTACCATCGAATTCCAACGCGTTTTAACGTCTAATGCTAAATTTACTTCTATTCCAAGATCAAATCTTTTATAGTCTTGCAAGGCACTGGTTTTCATGGAACTTTTTTTAAAAAACTTCATTTGTTTTCGAGTTTCATCTTAAACTTTATTATATGCCGCATTGTAAGCAAACCCATAAGATTGTTTAAGTTCAAATTCCAAGTCATCATATTCGCCATCTTCACCAAAACTAATTGAAGATGTGGTCTCATCTGTCGAACAATTTAAATTTTCACTTGATTGTCCAGGTATTTTTTTTTTTTCATATAGCACATCTAAACTGCGAGGTGAATTCCGTGATTAATACAAAATAAACCTTCAATGGGGCTTTCACGTACAAACTTTTTCATTACATTTGGCCCGTCTGACACAGTTGCTACGATATCGTGTCTAAAATGAAGACCAAAATTTTCGAGAAGTTTTCAAATTAATTTTCGCGTTTCCAAAGAACCACATTTTCCATGTATGCGCACATGTCCCAAATCAGGACCGTATAAGCACACGTTTAAAAACCCTTAATTTTGCAAGCTTGGCCACTCGTCTACTAAAGGGTGTTTTTTTTTAGGGGTTTGTTTTTCGAATAGAGATAAAACTGGCATTTTGTGGTCAAATCTGGCAACTCTAATGTCATTTATGTTCAGTTTGGTTTGCCATTTCATCATGAACAGGTTGACAAAAGAACAACGCTTGCAAATGGGCCGAAAATGAGATTGATCTCGATGCTGATTTTCATCGCAAAATTTTGTTCAGTGATGAGGCTCATTTTTGGTTGAATGGCTACTTCAACAAGCAAAATTGCCGCATTTGGAGTGAAGAGAATCCACATGAGATTCTTGAGACGCCATTACATCCACAAAAACTGACTGTTTGGTGTGTTCTATGGGCTGGTGGAGTCATTGGGCCATACTTCTTCCGAAATAATGCTGGAGAGTCAGTTACCGTTAATGGAGACCGGTATAGAGCCATGATAACCGACTATTTTGTTACCGAATTGGATGGCATTAATGTGGATGAGTTGTGGTTCCAACAAGACGGCGCTACATGCCACACAGCGCACGTCACAATCGATTTATTGAAGGAAACATTCGATGAGCGCATAATTTCGCGGAATGGACCTGTCAATTGGCCACCAAGATCGTGTGATTTGACACCATTGGATTATTTTCTTTGGGGATATGTGAAGTCGCTCGTCTACGCCAACAAATCAGAAACGTTAGGGGACTTGGAGGCCAACACTCGTGGCGTTATTGCCGACATACGGCCCCATATGCTCGAAAAAGTGGTTGAAAATTGGACCTGTAGAATTGGCTTTAATCGAGCCAGCCGCGGCGGCCACATGCCCGAAATCATATTTAAACATTAATGGCATAAAATTATCCTTCGAATAAAGCCAAATTGATGGACATTAAAACGATTTTCTTGTGTTTTATCTCTATTCGAAAAATAAACCCCTAAAAAAAACACCCTATATAAGAGTAACAAGCAATATTTTTCAGCACTTGTGGGGCAGCTGGAGGCCAATCCAGACTTTTTTTTATATTTCTTCCAGTTTAAATTTGGGCAGATCTAAACCGAAAAAATTGCAGAAAAGAATACCAATCTAAAATAATTTTTTAATAGAGCTGCAATGTCAACTATAATTTCTGTTTTTCTTTTTTCATAAAATTCAATTATTAACTCCATCACTTAAGTTTAATTTTTAGGCAAATTAAAACCTTGCTTCCTCATGTCTCCACGAATAAAATCACTGCGAGTTATAGCTCTGTTCTGTGTGCAACAATTTCATGCAGCTTCTGGCCAGACATAAATTTTTGTAGCGACCATTTTTTGTAGATGGAAGTCTAATCTGGTTGTTGGTTTCTTGTGTAGTGTACTCTTAAAGTCACTATAAACATTGTTAAATTAACACAATTTTTTTTCCCACATTCCTTTTACTGTAAACAAATTTAAGTTTACAATAAAATCAATATTACTTATTATCGAGTCAAAGATCCCAAAAATATTCATGAAAATTTAATGTAAACATTTTTACCATATTTACAAGCAATAGTATCAAATTCATAAACGCATTTTCTCACCCCTTCCCTTGTACAGCCAGACACCGCATAAGCGTGAAGCCAGCAGCGTTAGCATAACTGCAAGCATCAGCTTATAATAGCTATGTACAAATAAGTACAACAACAACAAGCATTCGTGCTGCTCTCGTGCCAACGACACTTTCAATATCAAGGCTGAAACATATATTTATTTATTAATGCCAATGATTGAATATTAAAAATATATTTTTTGAGGGCATTTTTTTAGTTTTTGAGGGAAGGGTTATTTTAGTTTTAAGAAAATACTGTTAAAAATTATATATAAGGAAAACGAATTGAGTAATAAAGCCAAGTTATCTTTTGACAAGAAACTAACTCAAGCGGCTCTTTAGCCTTATTTTATTTTTTTTAGTTTTAGTTATTATAACATATACATGTTTTAAGATTAGCCAATACCATAAAAATACGTAAGAAAATATGTAGTAAGAGCTACAGTTGAATAACTCATTATATTAGGTAATATTAATAACTTTTTAATGACTTTTTCTTCTAAAAAAACAAAATGTTAAAACGTGGTGTAATAAGTAAATACCAAGGATGTTTTGGAATCCTTTTTAATAAATATTGTAAAGAATGTTACACAAAGATTATTGATATTGGAAAAATTATATACATATGTATCATATTTTGGAAACGCCTGGCATTATAATTGTTTTAAGTGCCATGGATGTAAAAAAGTCATAAAAAAAAAAAAAAAAAATAAAAAAAAAAGTCATAAGAAATTTAATATTTAAAGAATATAACGCAAACATATATTGTGAAAACTGTTCATATTATACTAATTAAATGTATTGATTTAAGAATTCAGAGAAATTTTTGATCATGTACTAAAAATAAGACAGAATATAAAAAAATCTTCAAACAGAAAATATACGAAAGAAACGATTGACATAAAATTAAAAAACTTAAACCAATATAAAAAGCATTTTGAAAACATTTCTACAAAATCAAATAAACTCGAAGCATATGAGTTAACCACACAATTTAATTTATTGTTGAAAGAAACAGAAAATCTATTGTCGAATCACTTGGTAGAAAAACAAAAACTAATCATGTCTGAATTAAATCTAGAACTCGTTTTGAAAACAATTCCAATTTTGACAGGAAACTATAGAGAATTAGATACTTTTCTATCAATAGTTGAAATTATTAATAACACATACACTGCTGAGAGCCAAAAAAAATTAATAAACATAGTAATAAATGTGAAACTTAATTCAAACGTAAAAACAACTTTAGGTTATACTGCAAACATAGACACATATGCAAAACTTAGAACAGCTTTAACCACTTATTACAAAAGTCATTTAACAACTGCTCAAATTCACACACATTTTTTCACACTCACACAACGAAATGGTACAGTGATAAGTTTTAAAGAAAGGTTACTAAATTTGACATCTGAACTTAACAATTTGCAAATCAAAGAATTGACAACTGAAGCTAGTGATCAACAAAGAGATTAAGTCATGAAAATGAATGAATCCTATTCTTTGACAATTTTTTAAAATGGTCTTAATGACGATTTAAAGAATACAATATTTGCATCTCAACCAAAATCACTAACTGAAGCGACAAACTTCGCTTTAGACCTGGAGAAAAATATGAAGACAAACAACCATTTAATGTTTTTTAGAACAAACAACAATTCATACTACAGACAACAGAATATAAATACAAACAATTTATATAAAGGGTGATTTTTTTGAGGTTATGATTTTCATGCATTAGTATTTGACAGATCACGTGGGATTTCAGACATGGTGTCAAAGAGAAAGATGCTCAGTATGCTTTGACATTTCATCATGAATAGACTTACTAACGAGCAACGCTTGCAAATCATTGAATTTTATTACCAAAATCAGTGTTCGGTTCGAAATGTGTTTCGCGCTTTTTTTGTTCAGCGATGAGGCTCATTTCTGGTTGAATGGCTACGTAAATAAGCAAAATTGCCGCATTTGGAGTGAAGAGCAACCAGAAGCCGTTCAAGAACTGGCCATGCATCCCGAAAAATGCACTGTTTGGTGTGGTTTGTACGCTGGTGGAATCATTGGACCGTATTTTTTCAAAGATGCTGTTGGACGCAACGTTACGGTGAATGGTGATCGCTATCGTTCGATGCTAACAAACTTTTTGTTGCCAAAAATGGAAGAACTGAACTTGGTTGACATGTGGTTTCAACAAGATGGCGCTACATGCCACACATCTCGCGATTCTATGGCCATTTTGAGGGAAAACTTCGGAGAACAATTAATCTCAAGAAATGGACCGGTAAGTTGGCCACCAAGATCATGCGATTTGACGCCTTTAGACTATTTTTTGTGGGGCTACGTCAAGTCTAAAGTCTACAGAAATAAGCCAGCAACTATTCCAGCTTTGGAAGACAACATTTCCGAAGAAATTCGGGCTATTCCGGCCGAAATGCTCGAAAAAGTTGCCCAAAATTGGACTTTCCGAATGGACCACCTAAGACGCAGCCGCGGTCAACATTTAAATGAAATTATCTTCAAAAAGTAAATGTCATGGACCAATCTAACGTTTCAAATAAAGAACCGATGAGATTTTGCAAATTTTATGCGTTTTTTTTAAAAAAAAAGTTATCAGGCACTTAAAAAATCACTCTTTAGAAGACAGCAAAACAACAGAAATAACTACAACACTATACAGCAAAATAACAGAAATAACAACATACACTTCATCCAACGAACAACTTACACAAATAACAAACGAAACTAGCATAATCGCAATAAGCACAACAGATATACGAATTCCAACAATAAAAGAACAAATTTTAATAACAATAACGGAATCAGACGTTACGATAATCACAACGATAATAGAAATTTCAACAACAACCGAATGAATGTCATAAACGACATACACTGCTCCTGAAGCAACTTCAAGTTGACCTAAAATGGCAACGTAAACTGAATGTCTCCAAGTGTTTGTAATGTTTTTCTGATTTAATATCACTTTGAATTAAAATCCTAGCTGATTTCGTTTTAAAAATATCTCAATTTTTGCATTTTCACGTGATTGAACCACCTTGTACATTAGACAGCGCAATATATTCAAGTATTAAAGTGTTTAGATATGTATGGATGTATGTTTGTATATATATATTATACCTACGTGTTTTTTTTTTTTTTTTTTTTTTTTGTTAAAGACGACAGGAGGGAATCTTTTATAGACAAATGGAAGCCCGTACTTCCAAATAGTGTCAGAGTCCCTGGTATGGTATACTGACTAAACCACTCCTTACTTTTCTCTCCTCCTGCAAGACCCTACGGAACCACCAATCGAGGCATTCTACGAGGCATACCTTGTTAAGAAGGCGATTCTACGCTTCTTCTTAACAAGGAAACGTTTTGCAGATCATGCTTGTTTATATTCCAAAGCGATGATGTGCTGTGCTTAATATGCAATGACGCGTTGTAGGCTCATCGTGATGATGATGCATCAGATGGAGACCGCCTTGGGAAATGGTCCCTAGCCGAAGACGCTGACGGTGCTAACGACTGCGGTCTCTTCTTGGAGAGGGGATTTCGGGGGGAGGCCGCTTCGGGAAATGGTCCCTTGACGAAGACGCTGACGGTGCTATCGACAGCGGCCTTTTCTTGGAATGGCATCACTTCGGGCATATGAATCCCTAGACGAAGACGCAAGGTACAATCGACTGCAATACCTTCCAAGATGAGCGCAGGGCTTCATCACCCCCTAACCTCTGATCTTCAGCAAATCTGCACGGTGCGGCCTACCAACTTTGTCTATAGCATAGAGTCTGCAGTTGATCTGCGCAGTCTTTCTAAACGACGCAGTTCTTTGGTTATGGCGCATGCCATATTGCCTACTGAGATCCAGTTTTCTTCAGAGTTAAGCATAATGCCCACGAGAGTTTCCACTGTTGGTGACCTCCCTAGGTTATTGCTTAGCTCTAGTCTTTCGGCGTTAAATTTCGGACCGACGAAGAAGACATGTTCGGCGTCTTCAATAACACTTCCAGCACAGAAACTGCAAAACGGATTTTCGTCGTGCTTGAATCTATGAAGGTACGACTTAAAGCACCCATGACCAGTTAGTATTTGGGTGAGGTAGTAATCTACCTCACCATGACGCCTGTTAAGCCACGGTTCCAAATTTGGAATTAGGCGGTGCGCCCATCGTCCGTTCTGTGATGCCTCCCAGCGCGTCTGCCACACTGCTACACTGCGGTCTCGCGCTATCCTACGTTTGGAGGATTTAGGCAATTCGAGTGGAAGCGAATCGTATGTCACGTTCTCGTTCACCAGAAGGTCTATAGGGGGAGAACCCGCAATAACCAGCGCTGCATCCGAGGAGACAGTTCGAAACGCACTACATACTCTAAGTGCACAGATACGATACACCGATTCCATGCTTCGTAAGTAGGAGCTGAATCTGGTTGCCTCGGCCCATATGGGGGCTGCGTACAAAAGTATTGATCTGACGACAGTGACTATGATCTTTCTACGGGTTTGTCTAGGACCTCTGGTATTCGACAAAATTCTTGTTAGCGCTGCAGCTGCGCTTCCCGCTTTTCCACTTGCGTATAAAAGATGCTGCTTAAAGTTAAGCCTATGATCTATCATAACGCCAAGGTATTTAACGAATGGTTTCGATACAATTGTATGTTCACCAACCGATATTCTAGCGGTCTCAACGACTTTTCGGCTGCTTATTAGCACTGCCTCGGTTTTGTGCTCGGCCAAACTGAGACCCGCTGTATTCAGCCACTGCCGCACTGCTATAACCGCTTGGTTGCAGTTGTCTTCAACTTCGTGCAAATGCTTTGCTACTACTATGAGGGCAATATCATCTGCGAACCCGATAATATGAACCCTCTCTGGCAGCTGTAGACGTAGTACTCCGTCATACATTATGTTCCATAGGACTGGACCCAACACTGATCCTTGTGGGACTCCGCCAGTAACTTTATACTTTTCAGTACCCCCTTCTGTTTCGTAGTAGAGAATTCTATCCTCGAGGTAATCTCGAATGATTCTACGAAGGTAGAAGGGAACGCTAAAGCGCGCAAGAGCTTCCAGTATTCTGGTCCAATTCGCAGAATTGAATGCGTTTTTTATGTCAAGTGTTGTAACTAGACAGTACTCTTTGTCACCGTACAACCACCGAGTTCCTGAGATTGCCTGGAGTGCAATTTTTTTCACCGCTCCAATTGCATCTATTGTGGACCGAGCTTTGCGGAAACCATACTGTTGGTTGGAAAGATCTCCGGCATCTTCTATTGACGCACCCAGTCTATTGCGTATCAATCGTTCTAGGATTTTGCCGGCAGTATCGAGCATACAAAGTGGACGATAGGCCGATGGATCCTCTATGGAACTAGTATTCTTCGGGATCAACACAAGTCTTTGTCGCTTCCACATTGGTGGGAAGACGCCATCTTTTAGGCATGTGTTGTAGAGGTCAACGAAAACCTCTATTTTCTGCTCTATCGCAATCTTGAGCACCTTATTTGGGACTCCGTCAGGTCCGGGGGCTTTATTGTCTTCAACTTCTTTGGCTATTTTTAGGAGCTCCTCATTGGTTACATTTTGAAAATTTTGTAACTCTGCTTCAACTTCTATGTTCCTCAACAGTATGGGACACGTAGGTGTTGGTTGCCTAAACGAAGAGAGCTTCTTCATAACGAGCTTATATGCAAAGCCCCAGGGCTGCTGTTCAGCGTCGTTGCAGATTTGGTTGAAACAATGGGATTTACTCATTTTTATTGCCTTTCTAAGTTGGGTTCTTGCGGCTTTGAAACGCCACTGGTTTGGTAGAAATTCATCTGTGCCTCTCGAGCGATAGTATGTACGTCTCGCTCTTATGCAGCACCTTCTTAGGCTTGAAATTTCATCAGTCCACCAGTAGACTGGCGCCGGGTGATTGTTGCCTCTACCTTTTCTAACCATCGCGGCGTCGCATGATCTTATTACGGTCTTCATCACTTGCGAGGCCTTGTCTCTAGCATAGCCAGTTGCAGACATACCTGCGAGCATGACCTCTAGAACGCCGGTATCCAGAGTGCTTTCTTTGTATCTCCTCTGGTTTTTGCACACCCTTCTTAGTCTCCCGTGCTGAATATGATTGCGTGATGATCGCTTCCAGTGTAGTGTTCGCTTACTTGCCAGGCAGTTTTTGGCAATAGGCTGCTACTCACAAAAGTAAGGTCAATTATGGAACCCATCCCAGCTCTTTCAAATGTGTTTTGCTGTCCAGAGTTCAGCGTGACGATATCTAAGATCGCAAACGCCTCCAGAAGTGCTTGACCTCTCGAATTTGATCTTGGGCATCCCCAGTCAGTTGACCATGCATTGAAGTCACCCGCGATAACTATTGGGTGTCTTCCGACAGCGTCATCTGCTATTTCTTCTAGAACATTCGTGGCTTTTTGTAGAGTAAGGCTTGGGGGTAGGTAGCAGCTATAGACATAGAGTCCACCCAGTCTAGCCCTCACGAAGTAGTTCATAGATTTTGTGTCTCTAATTTGCTGCTGTCGTTGGCCACAGTACCATATGGATGTTTTCCCAGATCTATCACTGATCTGGTCATCGGAGTTCCTAGTACGATAGGGTTCGCTGAGGATGGCAACATCGGCGTTTACATCCCGTACGTTTTGCTTCAAGAGATCATGTGCAACTTCGCAGTGGTTGAGATTAAGCTGATAAAACCTTATCGTGCTTTAGTCTCTCGCAAAGCCTTCTGGTAAAACGGACATTTGATGCTCGTTGTCGCGTGCTTTGTGTCAGACTTCTTATGTCTTACGCAGAGTCTGCATATTGCTGCGTTTTCGCATGCTTTGGCTCGATGGCCCAAGCTGCCACACCTAAAGCAGGACTTTGAGCAGTCTTCTTCGCTCTTGCACTTTGATGCAGCATGGCCGAAGTCCATGCATTTAAAGCATCTCATGGGTTGTATTTTAGGCCTTATGCGGCACACAACCCATCCTATTCTAATTTTGCCTGCTTTAGTCAGCTTTGAGGCGCTTTCGGGTGGCAAACTAATTGTTGCTGTTTGGGTGCCTCCATATGCTCTGCGTAGGCTGAGTATGTTGGATGGTGACACCTTTATTTCAGCAAATTGGTGTTTTAGTGCCTCAAGCACTTCCTCTTTCGTTGTGACCTCATCGATATCTTTTATCTCTATTTGGATAACTTCGGTAAGGATTTTGACTTCAGCATTGGTTCCGAGCACCGTTTGTACTGCGTTTTGGAACTTTCCGGAAGCAGGGTCCGAGGTTTTCTCTAGGAGAAGTAGGAGCTCTCCCTTGGCCGTTTTTCTTACGCCGCAGACATTTTGGCTTAGCTCTTTTAATTGGGGTTCAGCCTTCACCTGTCTGAGGATATCCGCATAGGAAGCTGCGCCTGTCGTTTTTATTACGATGGCGTCCTTTCGCGGTGGCCTCCTCACTTTCCTTCGTTTTTTTCGAACTTTTGTCCACTTCCGGTTCTGGACAGTGCTCTCGTGTGGGGTAGCAATCTTTTCAGTTGCTTTCGGCAGTTGCTTCTGGCTAGCTTTGTCAACTGCACCCCGTTTCACCGCTTCCTCACGTGGTGGGTTCTCCTTTTTATGCTCACTCACGCTGGCCTTCGAATGGGCCTGGAGGGTTTTGTCCCCAGCAATCTGAACCGTACCTTGACCTTGAAGAGGCGTTTTATGCTTCCTCTTCTTGGCGGATGGTGTCGGCGATTGGGGGTCACGTTGTTCTCCCCTTGCTCTCTTGGTAGAGCTAGTTCCTGACGTAGGAAGCATTGTGGACTCTGTTTGAGTCTCCACACTCTGCCTTTGTCGTGGTTGCGATGGTTTTGCTTTGGCGGCATCCTGTTGGTGCCGCTCTTTGCATGCCTTCTGGTGCAATGCTGCAATTTCGTCCACGAGGTCTCTTATAGGCTGGTGGATGCTTCGTCGAGGGGGGGCCATCATTTCCACGAGCTTCCGAATTTTGACGGAAAGAACATCATTTTCCGACGTTTCTTGCTCGTAGTTTGCTGGTGGCGTTGATAGAGCTGGTGGTGATGAGCGTGTACGCTCATGTGCTCTATCGGCCGCTTTCTGGGGAGAACGCGCAACCCTTGGAGTACCCTTGAAGGGGTTCTGAGTCTCCCAGCTATATGAGGAACCGGGAGTACTACCTCTTTCGTTATTGCTTGTAGCATTATCTGCTACGGCAGCCAAGTTAGCCACCACCGTAGCATTGCGGTAATTTGATGACGACGACTGGGAGCCCGCTTGCTCACTCCCTACAGCCGCCGATGCTCTCTTAAAAAGAGTGTTGGATGGAATGTTGGTTGGGGCCTCCAGAATCTTTGCCCCGACCGTGGGAGTTCCCACGGGTGGATTTCCACTACTGTGGTTACCACCTGGAGTAGTTATGTTTTTAGCCGACATTCCTACACAATGGTTTTTTCTCAGGGAGGATAGGGGAATCCTTTTATACCTACGGACAGGTATTAAAACTGCCGACCGTTACGGTACAGACGCAGACCAGGGAGCCGCTCATTCTGAGTCAGACGCGCCTGGATTTTGTGTTAACTAGGGTCCGCGGGTTCGTAAAGCCCGAAGGATTGTTCTGAGAACTGATCCCCCCTTGCGGTGATACCTACGTGTGTGTTTGTGTGTGTGTGTTTGTGTGTTCGTGTAAAATATTGAGAATTGGGATATTGTTTCCACACCATCTACGGAGATAAATATCGCGGCGCGGTTTTTTTTAAGTGGTATTCCTTGTAGACCTATTCCACTATCCCGTCCCGTCCATAAATTACGTAATCACTTTTATACTTAAATTGGGTCAAATTGGACAGCCTCTAAGAAATTCAGCCATAGTCAAAACTATTTACACATCGCTAATATTTTTAAATGTTTTAAAGAAAGAGCTACTTTATTTGTTGTTGGAAAAATTTTCCAAAGATATTTTTTTGTTGTTGCATTCTATGCAGTATGTTAAACAAAAACAAAAGTTTTAGCAAACCTAACGATATATATTACAAAATAAACTAATAATTGATAACTACTCTCTGGCGTCGTAAGTATTGACACAGCCTTTCATGGAGTCAATAAACACAATTATTTACAAACATATGTGCTGCACGACCTTACTTTTTAGGATTTAAGGAAGATACATGAATGTTTTTCCAAAAGACTCCTCGAATTTACAGGAAGACTCATCAGTCCACAAAAAATTGTGCGAAAACTGTATAGGCCAGAGAATAGTTATATTCTGCTAATTTTTTTTAATGATATTTTTCGTTAGGTTTTTTAAAACATGTTTTCTTTACTTTGCATACTACAAAGAATACAACAACCAAAAATTTCTTTGCGAATTATGCAAACAACAAAAAAGGCGAACGCTTTCTTTAATCTATTTCTTCTGAAAGTGTAAATAATTTTGACTAGGGCTATATACATCTATCATTTATTACAAATGTTGCGAAGTAAATGTCACTGCAGCATTTTTTAAGCGACTTGAGTATGAAGAATCTTCGATAAGATTAATTTTAAATCTCTCCCAAAACTTGTTAAATTCCCTGTGAATCGACTCTCCAGCCTGCTCCGACCACAACTTTCCGAACTTCATCTTTTGCAGGGCTTTGTCAATCATTTGTTTTGGAGTGGTATCGTACCTCTTGTTGGGCGGGAAAAAACATTGATTTGGGCCACAAAGTTGAAATTAATGGCTAAAAATTATCAAGGAGAGATCTTTGAAGGCAATGCATGCAGACAACTTTTAAAGGAATCTGCAAAACTTAATGCCCCGATATTTATGAAACGGTTGGACCTTATGCCTTGAAGCCCTTTGAGTGTGCTTTTCAGACAATGAATAAAATTGTAGATTCTTGTTTTATAACAAAAAAAACCGATTTAACGGATTTAGATAAAAATTTGATAACTTTTCGCAAAGCCATTGAGAGTACTGGTGTCTCGCAGACGATAAAAATACATGTTATATTAGATCATTTGAAGGATGCTATTATAAAACTAGACTGAGATGGTTTGGGATTGTAGTCGGAGCAGGCTGGAGAGTCGATTCACAGGGAATTTAACAAGTTTTGGGAGAGATTGAAAATAAATCTTATTGAAGATTCATCATACTCAAGTCGCTTCAGAAATACTACAGTGACATTTACTTCGAAACATTTGTAATAAATGATAGATGTATATTTCTTAGAGGCTGTCCAATTTGACCCAATTTAAGTATAAAAGTGATTACGTAATTTATGGACGGCACGGGATAGTGGAATAGGCCTACAGGGGATACCACTTTAAACAAAAAACGCGCCGCGATATTTATCTCAGTAGATGGTGTGGAAACAATATTCCAATACTGAATATTTTACACACACACACACACACACGTAGGTATATTATATATATATACATACATACATACATATACAAACAGTTTTATACTTGAATATATTGCGCTGTCTACTGTACAAGGTGGTTCAATCACGTGAAAATGCAAAAATTGAGATATTTTCAAAACGAAATCAGGTGGGATTTTAATTCAACGTGACATTTCATCAGAAAAACATTACAAACACTTGGAGACATTCAGTTTACGTTGCCATTTTAGGTCAACTTGAAGTTGCTTCAGGAGCAGTGTGGACAATACACCGGAAAACGACGAGCGCTTGGAGATCACGAGAGAAGATTATCCGGGACAGCGAAACTAAATATATATAACATATCGGATAACACAACTAATTACATTATTGTAAAATGTAGTAATTCAAAGAAAAATTTAAAATTCTTAATTGATACAGGTGCGGATATTTCAATCTGCAAAATTGAAAACATAAATGATGATACCGAATTAATGATGGGAGAAAAATGTTAACTAACAGGTTTAACGAACGAAGAAACTTTTACATTAGGTTCAATAAAACTGGGAATAGATTTCCAAAATTATATTATTCATCAAACTTTTCAAGCAGTAGATAATGATTTTCCTATACACACTGACGGTATATTAGGTACAGACTTTTATCCAAATATATGTGCAAAATTGATTATGAAACACAGACTTTAACAATAATATTAGGAAATATCGACATAGTAACACCATTCTACTTCAAAAAAAACGCATATGACGTAATATGTATACCCCCAAAGAACAGAAATAATTCAACCTATCTACTTAGAATTAAGCGAGGATCTTATATATATATATATTCCGCAAACCCAAATTTTGTCTGGTGTAAGGCTTTTTAAGTACAAGTCCAATTTTAATAAATTTAGTATGATTTGATAGGTTTAGACCTGTAGATGTGCAAACTGGACTTTTTATTTCTTAAAAATTTATATGTGTTGTGACCCGCACAACATTACCCTGTACACTTTGTACAGCCCGACCTTACACAAAGCCAGAATCTTCAATCGATTCTCTTTAAAACTCATACATAAATATCAATAAATATTGCCTCGGCATTTGCTGGCAAAATTTATGACTATTATTTCCATGAACGACCAAGACCCAATTCAAGTGCAGTGACTCGAATTGCTGGCGTTCATGAAAAACTGACCTAATTTTAGCGCACGCTTAAAATTACCAAAATAAACAAAACCATTGCTTGTTTTTAGTTGTCAAGTGTTTCCGACTACAACGTCGGCGACAACAAAAAACAAAGCAATGAACTGTTTGGGTGCATCGGCATTAGCTTGCACTGTCAGCATAATAGCGATCATTTACCTACCCTAGTTGCTGCGCTGCTCGCAAAGTGCAATGCCTGCAGCTACGCAACATGTAAGACGTACGTGATCACGTATCGCGAAAGGGGAAGTAATATGTAAATAAATGCAAAGATTTTATGTATGACATGTAATGTTTTGATTGGGTAGAATCGATACATAATTTCCACTTATTGGTAATTATGGGAATTGTGGGAGTTTCTGGAAGAAAGGAACCTCTTTGGAAAGTGAGGATTTTCCTTTATAAACCCGTGGCCGGCGCAGAAACGGACAGAGAGTTTTTAGAGTCATAAGAATAAACAACTAATAAGGTAGCAGTGCATAGACAGCGGGCCTTTTAGTTAAAATAAAATATTAATAAAAACTTAAGTAAAACACAACATTGGTCGCAGCCTCGCCTAGACAGCGGGCCTATGTTGCAAAATAAATAAAATTAACAACAAAATTAAACTAAATATCTTTTACTCGCTCTCCCGTCTCTGGTCTCTCTTCTCCTTGCGGAAAGCACGGAGGCCACGGACGTTAAATACTACATTTGGTGGCAGCGGAGGGATACGCTACATCCCTTAAACCAACAAAAAGGAAAAACCATCCTTTAATAACAGAAAAAAAAATCTTTAACAAATAAAATTTTAAAAACAAAAATTTTTAAAGCATACCGAGGCTTCGACATCGGGTTAAAAAAAAAAAATATAACAGCTTAAAAGTGAAAAAGCGTGCCAAGGCTAAACAGCGGCAGTGAAAATTTAATAGTGCAAAGTGAAAAAAAAGTTAGTGAAAAAAAAGCGTCCCGAGGCTATAACATCGGAATAGTGCAAAAAAAAAAAAAAATAATAATAATAAGCCCAGGTTAACCAGCTTTAAGACGTGAAGTCTCCTGGCCCATCAAGAAGTCCAGGATAATCAGCTTTAGGGCCTAGAGCCTCCTGGCAACAACAACAACAACAACTAAATTCAACAAGAAAGACGACAACAACCACATCAAACTAAATTCAACAAGAAAGACGAAACAATTGATCAACAGTATCATCGACTGAATATCGGCAACTATATCAGTTTCAACAACATCGGCTTCAACATCCAGCAGTGAGCAGAAAGAAAACACACATTTTTTTTTCAGTAAGCAAAAACATTATATTATCTACACTATTTTTACCACCAAATCTAAAAAAAAAAAAAGAGTTAGCAACACACAAATTTTACAACTTAGTAAGCATTCAAAAGAGAAGAAAATTTATAAGAGAAATTTATTTATAAAAAAAAATAATATTTTTAGTAATACTTGAAAGTTTTTGCATACATTTTCTTCAAAATTCGTACTCGTCAGCGCGCAGCTGAGGTAGTTCAGCTCTTTGCTAATCTACCATTTTTCAAAAACTCGTTTTGTCTTGAAACCATTGAAGATAACGATCTTGAAATGGATCTGAAATTTACTTTAAACGATATTTATAATATCGTACCGGTATTTAACGGCAATCCAGCCGAACTCAATAAATTTATAGCTTGCGGCAATATTCTGTTTTCGTCTGCTAAAACTGAAGCGGAACACACTTTTATTCTAGAGGTAGTGAAGACTCGATTGGAGGGTTCGGCCTTTGAACTCATCCAATTCAAATCTTTTACTAAATGGAATGATTTGGTACGAGATTTGGAGACGGAGTTCAAGGAGGAAAAGTCGAGAACTTCCGCCCAGAATGAACTTTTAACTGCTAAGCAACAATCACAAGAAAAAAATAAAAGAATTTGTTGAACGAGTAGGAAAATTATTACATTCGTTAAATTCAGCTACATATTCAAGCACTAGCGACGAATCAGTTAGGGCTTATTTAAAACAAGAAAATGATCGATTGGCACTACAGGTATTCGAGGATGGTTTGCGGAATCATAATTTAAGATTAATTCTTAAAGCTCACAATGAGCGAGACTTGAAGAAAGCCATTGCATATGCTGAAGAACATTCAGTACGGCTTGAAAAAACGTCGCAATACCAAACCTCAACGTTTAAATCTACATGCCAATGCTGTAAGAAATTAGGGAATACTCAAGAGACATGCTATCAGAAAAACAATAATAATTTTTCCACCCGCTTTAATAACAATTTAAACAGACAGCCAAATATAAAAAAAGAAGTACAATCGATATTCTGTACATACTGCAAACGGCCAAATCACACGTACCAAGAGTGTAGATCTCGACTGCGAAGCGCCGAAAATTTTCAGAACCGAAGAGTTAATGATGACCCAAACGCATATTACAACCCTTTCAGAGGCGAATACAGCCATCCCAATCAAACGCATCATACTAACAACTCATCGGGAAACGGAATAGCTCGGGAAGAAACCAGCGGCACTTCTCACCGGATGCAAGTAAAAGCCGATGTGCACCAAGCACGAAATTAAATTTCTCTATAAAAATACCTTTTTGCAAAGAATACGAAGAGCCAGTGCTTTGCATTAAACTAGAACCTTCAGATAAAAATATAACTTCATTATTAGTAGACACGGGCGCACAAATTAGCCTATTAAAAGACACTGAACCACAGCGCACAATTTATAAAAAAAGTAAACATACGGTCTCAACCATTTCAGGCAATGCAATGCAAACTCTAGGGGAGCAAATAAAAACGATTAATGTCCCTTTTTATTACCGAATAATAACACTGAGTCACAACTTTCATATTTTAAATAAAAATATTAACTTAACCTACGACGGAATCTTAGGAAGCGACTTTCTTACCACTTTTAACTGTAAAATTGATTTCAAGAATAAACAACTGGAAATACCAGTAGACTGCTCAAACGCGGCAGTAAGTAAAAATAAAATTATAAAACCACATATTCAAAATGATTATAAAAACACTGAAAAGGAAAACAATGTGTTGCCTACGGGTAACAAAGGGAATTGTGAAAATAGGAAACAGGATCAGGAGTATGCGCCGAATGGCATAAGTCATATTGAGAATCCTCAACCTAATGTCTACGGGCCGCAATCCATCACATTGTCACCTCAAAGTGATAATAAAATCATTAAAAATAAAGTGAAGGCAAATAAAGAGGAAATCAAGGCATTATTTTTGGATAATGAAAGGATTTGTAAAAACAGGATTGAGTCAACTCAACCTGATGTCTACGGGCTACAATCCATAACCTTGCAACCTTGATGCAAACAACTTGTCGAGATCCCTTTTGCTTATACAAAAGACGCAGTGATCCACAAGAAACAAATAAACCCAGGAGTATATTTGGCGGAAACCCTGGTACGCCCAATCAAAAATAAAGTAAAAGTTCTTTTTATGAACACAACAGAAGAAATAAAAAAAAATCAATTTAAATAAAATTCAATATGAGTGGGAAAAAATAGAAAACTTCAACGAAATCAAACTAGATAAAACAAAAGATTTAGTGAAGGGTAGATTAAACAAAGTAGAAACAAATATAGACCTAACGCATTGTAATAAAGAAGAAAATAAATCAATTTTAGAGATTTGTAGAAACTACAACGATTTATTTTATTTTGAGGGAGACCACCTTACTTGTACTGAGACAGCAGACCATGAAATTATTACAGAAGCCAAATTATCCTGAAAGCCAAAGAAATGAAATTCATAAACAGGTTAATGAAATGCTAGAAGACAACGTCATTCGACCAAGCTCAAGCCCATGAAACTCGCCACTATTACTTGTTCCAAAGAAGGCAGACTCCGAAGGTCACAAACGCTGGAGAGTCGTAGTAGACTTTAGAAAATTAAACGACCTAACCGTTGGGGACGCATACCCTTTGCCCAACATAACTGACATACTTGACCAGTTGGGAAGAGCAAAATATTTTAGCACATTAGATTTAGCCAAAGGATTTCACCAGATTCCCGTTAAAGAATCTGACAAATGTAAAACAGCTTTTAGCACACCTTTTGGACACTACGAATATAATAGTGTGGTGACTCAATACCACCACACATAAACACCGACACCACAACATACAAAACAACATACAAACTTTACAAATATTCACTTACACATTTATTTAAAAAATTATTATTTAAGATTTCAAAATTGTCAATTTTTATTTATCAAAAATTTTGTATTTTAAATTAGTAATAAAATTGTGTTCGATGTTTTCACAACTTCAAAATAAATTGTTAAAAATAAAATTAATAAAAAATATTTGAATAAAAATAAAAGTATATATATTTGTGCTCACCACAACTGGCGATCCTACCAGTGCAAAAACAAAGGAGCATTATTAAGGTTGCAAGAACCAAAAGTTGAAATTACTCCAAGGCTTATCCGATCAAAGTCCAGCTCACCAAAAAGAGAAATTTCACCTATATTGAAGAGACCTTTTGAACCCAAGGTCGGAATATCAGTATCACCGAACAACAACAGCAGATACAAAAACTAACGCCACCCAGTGATTTGGTAGTTCAGGCACAGCAGCAACAACAGCAGCATCTAGAACAACAGCAATTACAGCAACTGAAACGCTCGCCTCTACCATCGTCAGCATCACTCGCCTCTACCATCGTCAGCATCAACAACATCATCGTCCAACAACAAGCAAGACCCTACACCTGCCGGTAAGGTGGAACAGGCAACAACAACAACATTAACAACAACGTCATAACAACGACAACAAACAAGACCCTACACCTGCCGGTAAGGTGGAACAGGCAACAACAACAACATTTACAATAACAACAGCAGCAAAATTAACAACAACAACAACAACAACAACAGAAAAATATCAACAGCAGCAACAACAATCACAACAGCATCAGGATAAGTTACAACAACAACAACAAGAACAACAAAAACAACAATAACATCAACAACAACAACAGCTACAACAACAAAAGACTGGCATATTCATTATTTTATTATTTCAAAAAATTGTATCAAATTTTGTAATTTTTTTTTTTGACATGTTATAAAATTTTTTACAGGTTGCTTTTCAATTTAGTTTATCACGAGGCACACAACGTAGCTTCTGAAACGTACGTAAGAATATAGGGTCGGAAGAAACCTAGATTCTCACATACGTAGGCACTCCACTGCACTAGGAAACACATTTTAGGAAACACATTTTAGGAAACACATTTTAGGAAACACATTTTAGGAAACATTCTTTAGGAGACACATTTTGAGGTACACGATGAGTCTTTCACACACACCACCACCCCACCCCAGACAACCCCCCACTCCCTTACATACTTCAAACCCTCTCTCACATCTCTCTCATTTCGGCGAAGGTGACCATCGCCCTCTCATACAATTCCAACCGAATCTAGCCAATCCATTTGATGCACCAATGCATCCAGAAGTACAAGCAACGTCAGTTAAATTGCCACAATTTTGGACCACTTGTCCCGATGCATGGTTTGCCCATGCAGAAATACAATTTCAGGCAAAAGGAATTACTACTGACAAGACAAAGTATGAGTACCTCGTAACCGCTCTACCTCAAGAGGTAATTATAACAGTGCTAGATTTCATACAGAAACCTCCTTCCTCAAATTTGTATGAAGGCTTAAAGAGAACCTTGATTGACCGACACTCTTTAAGTGAAGCCAAGAGGTTCGACAAAATTTTGTCTGGCACCGAGATGGGTGACCAAAAGCCATCTCAATTTTATAGGTCACTAATTATGTTAGCCGGTACTACAGTCGATAGCGACTTAGTTTATAAAATTTGGCTTCGCAAGCTACCCAAAAGCCTTAATATTGCTTTGACCGGATCTAGTCATAGAGAGCTAGAGGAACTATTGAAACTAGCTGACAATTTGTGGGAAGTTATGTCAGAATCCGAAGTCGCTTCATTTGGCAATAATGCCCAGCGCATGACAAAAAACACCCAAAACTCCGAGCTTGCGATGATAACGCAATCGTTTGCTGAAACAACGTCAAAAATTCTAGAAAGTTTCAACAAACTAGCAATTGAGGTCCAAGAATTAAAAAACGAACGATACCGGAATAATTCACGTTCGAACTCGAGAGAAACTAATTTTCGAAGATTTTCAAGACGTAGATCCCCGTCAAGAAGTGTGTCACGACAACGACCTGCCAACTGGGTATGTAGATACCATTTTAGGTTCGGAAGGGCAGCTAGTCAATGCGAACAACCATGCTCATTCGGTCAAAACGACACCCAACACAACACAACACAACATAACTCAACAAACTAAGTGACTCCATCATTGCGACGGCTAATGATGGAAGTCAAACAATACTCACACGCCGCCTTTTTATTTACGATAACGACAATCACATAAACTTTTTGATAGACAGTGGAGCAGAAGTTTCCGTACTTCCAGTAAATAAATTCAAAGCCCACAAGAAAAATTCAGACTTAATTCTAACAGCAGCTAACGGTAGCACAATCTCAACTTTCGGCAAGAAATTACTTAACGTAAATTTAAAACTAAGACGCGATTTCCCTTTTACATTTATACTAGCAGACATTACAAGACCCATCATAGGAGCAGATTTCCTTACGAAATATGGACTCTTGATAGACTTAAAACACAAGAAACTCATTGATCCACTTACACAACTATCAGTTAACGCAATCACAGCATTTACAGAAACATCACTACCCAAACTAATTACACTAGACAACAAATATACAAATATACTAAAAGATTACCCATCACTAACAGCAGAACCCGACTACAACAAACCAGTTAAACACAAAACAGAACACCACATAACTACAGAAGGACAGTTACCTTTTTCAAGACCAAGACGCCTTGATTCCAACAAATACAAAATTGCCAAACAGGAATTTGATTTCTTAATCAAAGCAGGAATCTGCCGTCCTTCAGACTCCATGTCAGCTTCTCCACTACATCTAGTACCCAAAAAAGATGTGAACGACTGGAGACCCTGTGGTGACTATAGAAGACTAAACGCCATTACAGTTCCAGACCGCTACCCTCTACCACACATACACGACCTATCTATAGACTTACACAATAAACACATATTTTCAAAATTAGACCTAGTTAGAGCATACCACCAAATCCCCATGGCCACACAAGACATACATAAAACCGCGATTACAACACCGTTCGGAATGTTTGAGTTTCTGAGAATGCCATTCGGTTTAAGAAATGCAGCTCAAACATTCCAACGATTTATCAACGAAGTATTACGAGAACTAGACTTCGTATTTGTATACCTCGACGACATTCTTGTGGCCAGCGAGACAGAAGAAGAACACGTTAAACATCTAAATTTAGTTTTTGAACGACTAGACAATTACGGACTAAACATCAAACCAAACAAATGTATTTTCGGCGTAGACAGAATAAATTTTTTAAGTTATGACATTTCAAACAAAGGCATACAACCATCTCCCGATAGAATTCAATGCATTGTTAACTATCCAAGACCAGAAACAGTTAAACAAATGCAGAAATTCATCGGGATGATTAATTACTACCACAGATGCATTCCAAAATTAGCACACACACTTACACAAATTTACGATATGATAACTTCAGCATCAAAAACAAAGGACAAACACTTAACATGGACAGAAAACACAACAGAAGCATTCGCAACGATAAAAGAAAGTTTTACTAAGGAAGTGCTACTTAATCATTTTAATAGCAAAGCAAAACTTTCTATCGCTGTGGATGCATCTAACATTGCTATCGGTGCAGTTTTGCAGCAAGAACACAATCAGGAAACAGAACCACTAGCTTTCTTTTCAAAGAAATTATCTCCATCAGAGACAAAATACAGTACGTTCGATCGCGAACTTTTAGCAATTTACCTTACAATTAAACACTTTAGACACTATTTAGAGGGACGAACATTTACTATATACACAGACCACAAACCACTTACTTCAGCATTACATTCTAAAACAGAGAGAAGCCCAAGACAAACACGACACCTAGAATTCATTGCACAATTTTCCAACGACATCAGACACATTAAAGGTACCGAAAACACCGTAGCGGACGCACTTTCAAGAGCTGAGATAGAGGCTTTCACAACCTCTGAGATTAACCTCAGAACTCTACACAAAGAACAGAATACAGATCCAGAACTACAAGATATACTAAATAAACACACTTACAAATTCGAACAAATACACATCCCAATACTTAACATTAAAATTTGGTGCGAACAAACAAGTTCAGGAACACGTCCATACATTCCACAAACATTACGCAAACAAATTTTTGAACAATTACATAATATTTCACACCCAGGTACACGAGCTTCTCGACGTCTCATAACACAAAGATATTTTTGGCCCAAAATGAACACACAAATCAACAAATGGTCACAAGAATGCGTTAGATGCCAACGAGCTAAAATACATCGACACACGAAGACAATCCCACACAAGATAGACATTCCACACGGTCGTTTTGAGCATGTTCACATTGATTTAGTTGGCCCTTTACCAATATCTAAAGGTTATAGATATCTACTTACCTTAGTTGACAGAAACACACGTTGGCCCGAAGCGTATCCAATTAAAGATACCAACGCCAGTACTATCGTAGATACACTTCAAAAGGAATACATCTCACGTTTTGGAGTTCCTCTGGAAATTACTTCCGATCGAGGTCCTCAATTCACGTCCACAACATTTCGAAACTTCGTTGAGACACTAGGAAGCAAACACATAACCACTTCTGCTTATCATCCACAAGCTAACGGGATTGTAGAACGATTTCACCGCCAACTTAAGACTTCTCTAATAGCGAGTAACAACCACACAAATTGGTACACAGAGTTGCCACTAGTTCTTCTAGGACTCAGGTCCACGGTCAAAGAAGATATTAAGGCTTCACCAGCTGAAATGGTTTTTGGTCAAACACTCAGGCTACCACAACAACTAGTAATCCACAGCAGTCAGAACTTTAATTCGTCGGACACCTTGTCCAAACTTAAAGAGGTCGTAGAAGATCAAAAGTCAAACATTGCGCATCACAGCACTAACTTTCAACAATATATACCTCGAGCCCTTAGTACTTGTAACTTTGTCTTCGTCCGCAATGACACAATTCGTAAAACACTACAAGAGCCGTACGATGGTCCCTTCGAAGTTATTGAGAGAACACCGAAATACTTCACAATTCGTAAAAATAACACTAACATAACAGTCAACATTGATAGGATTAAGCCCGCCACCTTAGACACCGAAACAGCACAGACACATGCAACCAAACATAAAAACACTAAAAAAGTACACTTTAACCTATTAGCCAACACGACCAAAATTTTTCAGAAGGGAGGGGGAATAATGTGGTGACTCAATACCACCACATATAAACACCGACACCACAACATACAAAACAACATACAAACTTTACAAATATTCACTTACACATTTATTTAAAAAATTATTATTTAAGATTTCAAAATTGTCAATTTTTATTTATCAAAAATTTTGTATTTTAAATTAGTAATAAAATTGTGTTCGATGTTTTCACAACTTCAAAATAAATTGTTAAAAATAAAATTAATAAAAAATATTTGAATAAAAATAAAAGTATATATATTTGTGCTCACCACAATAGGATGCCATTTGGGTTGAAAAACGCCCCCGCTACTTTTCAAAGACTAATGAATAACGTACTCATGGGCTTACAAGGCTTTGAATGCTTTGTTTATGTAGATGACATTGTTGTGTACGGCTACGACTTAAAAGACCACAACCAAAAATTAATTAAAATATTTGACCGATTGCGTCATCATAATCTCAAACTCCAACCCGATAAATGTAATTTTCTTAAACAAGAGCTCAATTATTTAGGACATATCATTTCTGAAAACGGTATAAAACCTGACCCTGAGAAAATTAAAGTAGTAAAAACATATCCAACTCCAAAAAATACGAAAGGAATTAAATCATTCCTTGGATTCACGGGATATTATAGAAGATTTATAGAAAACTTTTCCAGTATAGCCAAACCACTCACAAAATTGCTGAAAAAAGATGTAAAATTCAGTGGGATGCATTCTGCGATGAAGCATTTGCAAAATTAAAAGATAAACTAATAAGTCCCCCCATTTTAGCCTATCCAAATTTCAGTGAAGAATTTGTAATCACAACAGATGCGAGTGATGCAGGACTTGGCGCAGTCTTATCCCAAGGTATAATTGGAAAAGACAAGCCAATATGCTTCGCAAGTAGAACATTGAACGATGCAGAGACACGCTATAGCACCACGGAAAAAGAATTGCTAGCTATTGTCTTCGCCGTAAAACAATTTCGACCGTATATTTATGGTAAAAAGTTCACGATCTACACTGATCACAAACCGCTCGAATGGCTAATGAAGCTAAAAGATCCAATGTCAAGATTGGCTAGATGGCGAATCTTTCTATCAGAATATGAATACACGATCAAGTATAAGGCAGGGAAAAACAATACAAATGCTGACGCACTTAGTCGCATCACTAAAGACAAAAATATTACAGAAATAAAAAACAAGGTTTTAGTCATGACACGACAAATGGCAAGCGAGCAAATAAACAATGAGAGTTTTCAAACAGAAGCAAAACAGCCCAAAAATATAAGGAATGAAAAAATATTTAAAATAATACAGGGTGTTTTTTTTAGAGGTATATAACTTCGAATTGAAATAAAACACAAGAAAATCGTTTAAATGTCCATCAATTTGGCTTTATTGGAAGGATAATTTTATGCCATTAATGTTTAAATATGATTTCGGGCATGTGGCTGCCGCGGCTGGCTCGAATAAATCCAATTCTACAGGTCCAATTTTCAACCACTTTTTCGAGCATATGGGGCCGTATGTCGGCAATAACGCCACGAATGTTGGCCTCCAAGTCCCCTAACGTTTCTGGTTTGTTGGCGTAGACGAGCGACTTCACATATCCCCAAAGAAAATAATCCAATGGTGTCAAATCACACGATCTTGGTGGCCAATTGACAGGTCCATTCCGCGAAATTATGCGCTCATCGAATGTTTCCTTCAATAAACCGATTGTGACGTGCGCTGTGTAGCATGTAGCGCAGTCTTGTTGTAACCACAACTCATCCACATTCATGCCATCCAATTCGGTAACAAAATAGTCGGTTATCATGGCTCTATACCGGTCTCCATTAACGGTAACTGACTCTCCAGCATTATTTCGGAAGAAGTATGGCCCAATGACTCCACCAGCCCATAGAGCACACCAAACAGTCAGTTTTTGTGGATGTAATGGCGTCTCAAAGATCTCATGTGGATTCTCTTCACTCCAAATGCGGCAATTTTGCTTGTTGACGTAGCCATTCAACCAAAAATGAGCCTCATCACTGAACAAAATTTTGCGATGAAAATCAGCATCGAGATCAATCTCATTTTCGGCCCATTTGCAAGCGTTGTTCTTTTGTCAACCTGTTCATGATGAAATGGCAAACCAAACTGAACATAAATGACATTAGGGTTGCCAGATTTGACCACAAAATGCCAGTTTTATCTCTATTCGAAAAACAAACCCCTAAAAAAAACACCCTTTAGAAAGCACAGAACAAATTTACGCCAATAAAGGAATAAAAATAAAATTATTATTGCTACCCCTAACAGAATCACCAGAAGAAAATCTTATAAAGAAAAAGATCCCAATATTTATCAAACCTCTCATGGGAGAAAATGAAATATATACGCTAGAAAATTATTGTAAACTATACGTAACAACTTTACCTTTACCCTTCAGAACTACTAAAGACCGAGAAATGGCAAAAGAAATACTACAAAAAATCAAAAACGAGAATTGTACGCAGGATCAAAAATCCATCGCAATAGCAATTCCCAAATTTAACTCCCAATTTAAAGAAGAATTCAAGACAATGCTTACGGAAATATTTTTTAACATGGAAATTAATTTACATATAAACAATAGAACAATCTTGGAAAACACGAACGAAATCGAAACAGTTCTAGCACAATACCATAAGTCACCATTCGGAGGACACCAGGGTATAAATCGAACATTGAAAAGATTAAAAACAAATTATTACTGGTCTACAATGAAAAAAGATGTACAAAATTTTATTCAAAAGTGCGAATCATGTCAAAAGAATAAACTCAACAAATCACCAAAAGTACCAATGGAAATTACAACAACGAGCTCTTCACCTTTCGAACGAGTAGCATTAGACATAGTCGGTCCTCTTCCAGTAACGTACAAAAATAACAAATATATTTTAACTTTTCAAGATGATCTTACAAAATTCACTGAAGCTATACCTTTGGAAAATGCAGAAGCAATCACAGTTGCAAGAGCTTTTGTAGAACAAATACTCTGTCGATTCAGATTTCCAGACTCACTATTAACCGATCAAGGCACTAATTTTCTCAGTGAATTGTTTAAAGAGGTATGTAAGTTATTAAAGATCAAAAAACTACAAACTACACCATACCACCCACAAACAAATGGAGCACTTGAGCGAAGCCACCGCACGCTAGCGGAATACCTACGACATTATGTAAATAATGATCCACTCACTTGGGACGACTGGATTCCCTATGCGATATTTGTTTTCAATAACACAACACACAGTAGTACAAACTACACCCCTCACGAATTACTTTACGGATTTCCGGCCAAGATTCCTTCCAACTTACAAAAAGATCCATCCATAAATTATAACTATGAAAATTACGCCAACGAACTTAAGGCAAGACTACAACATGGATTTAAAATTGCTGGACAAACTTTAAAAGAGAAAAAGGACAAGTCTAAGGAATATTATGACAAAGGTGCGAAACCGAAAACATTTAACGTAGGTGAAAAAGTTTTGATTAGAAACCAAATCAGGAAGAATAAATTTTCATCTCTATGGGAAGGTCCATACGAAGTAAATAAAATAGTATCACCCGAAAACACTGCCATAAAAATGCGTAACAAAATTAAAGTCATACATAATAATAATTTAAAACTTTTTTCTGATTAAAAAACAACATTTGATGGTCCATTTAAACACAACATTTACAACAAAGTCAAAGTAATTAAAAACACAAATAACACACATACACAAAACACTTTTATATAACTGAAAACACAGCAAACACCTTAAATCAATACACCCATTATAATTTTTTACAAATTTTTAGTTAGCTTGCTGGAGTTTCTGACTAGCCATTTTTTAAAGATTAGGGAAAAACATATTTTCCGTATAGTTTTCCGAAACGTAACGAAGACTTTGTTGTTCTCCCTCCAATTTTGGTAGATAGAACGAAATATTGCCAAACGAACTTTGCCAAATATTGCCAAAGAACTTTCAGCTATTTTTTATGTATGAAAAAACATAAATATAAAAATCTTTCTATCGCAAAAGCTTTCAAATATGAATAAAAAAAAAAAATTAAATTTTTTTTTAATTCTTTAAAACATTTTAATAACAAACGAAACAAAAAGTTCAACAAAAAGAAAAATATATATATAAAGTATGTAATTAAAAAAAAAAGGAAAAAAAAATAATAATAAGTTCTATAAAATATTTTTATTTATTAAATTCATATAATAAATTTTAATTCAATTTCCTTTTAAGCTACTAAATATTACGTATAATTTTTAACGCTGTAAAATAGTAAAATATTCATTTACAATACATAAACTATATATCATGAATTCCATGTCACGCACTGTTACAGCTTGCGAATAATTGCAACTGATTTACTTAAGAAGAAATTTTTGCGAAAACTGGTTTGCAATTTTTATTAATTAATTTTACGGTCTATTTAAAATGTGTAAAGGTTTTATGAATCCACTTATGAATTTCGGTGATATTAAGCAAAATGTAGCGTACGCACGTGCTACAAAATTTTCCCCTTAAAAATTTGATGTCAGCTTCTATCTGAAATTTCTGCGAATTGACTTCAGATAGAATTTTCATATTTTTTTACAGCAATAAGAGGTTATCCTAGATTATATTAGTAGTTAAATTATTTAAAAAAAAAAATTATAAAACAATTTTTTCAACTTTAAACACCGTCACGCACATGTTACATTCGTCACGCACAATTACACCGTACGTTCATATTACTGTTACCTTCGACCATATTTACTAAAAACTGAAATACAAAACAAAAGGATTAAAAATTTCTTATTTTCTTTTTTTTTAATCTCTTTTATGTCATGACTAGATACATTTAAGAAAAAAATTTTAAAATCAATTATTTTAATCGATAAAAACTATTCTATTCTATTCGATCCAAAAGTTGATGCTCTCAATCACTGGAATTGAAGGAGCTGGAACTTTAGGGACTTTTCAAATTCTTCAACAGATTCCATGTGGACCTATTCAGGTGTATTCTCATTTCTTATGCAAAGAAATTCGCCTGGTCTTTGAGAGAGTACCCGTAAAGGCTGCACCCGTACATCACCAAGTTCAGTGTTTTTGTGAATATGATTCCTTAAAATGGATTTATTTGAATAATAATTTATATTCCGATTTATTTTAACCCTTAAATGCCCAACAACACCGATATCATTAAAATTATGTTGTGCTATGATGAATGATTCCCTTAACATGACCCCGTTTTTATTTTTTTTGGAAAAAATTTTTGTTTAAAGAAAATATGGTTGTATCCAACATGGTTGTATACAGTGGGCATTCTGACGTATACCATCAATCAGCTTGGTTGTAGGAGTTCAAGGCAAAAACGTGGAAAACGATTCTTTTTATGATTACTCTTAATTTGTTTGTTAAATGATACTCTAAAATTGTTAATAGTTTAAAAGGTACTTCATGTCAAAAAACGAACTTTCCGTAAAAATTAAAAAACTTTTTAATTTGACGGTCAATATTTCCCAATATGCCAATAATTAAATTTTTGTTGTATATTTGAAATTTTCTGAGTGAAACTAAATATCCAGCATTTTAATTTTTGCAATATTTTAAAATAAATAGCTTATTTTCTCGGCTGTATCCAAAAAGATACACTGGGCATTTAAGGGTTAAATTAAATAAAGCTCACTTATGAGAATTCATATTTACACTTGTTAATAGTTAACCGTCAATTCAGACATTTGACCGTCTAATGCAGATGTAAGGATGGAAATTTTTTTAAATGAAGGGTGTATTAATTTCAATTTTTTCGAGTTGTTTTATTTTTGGTCACTTTGCTATATATGAGACCCCCCATATCATTACTAATCGTTATACATTTTAAAGCCCCTCCTCCCCTCTAAATTGGTAACGTAATTTATGAACGACCACGTAATGTGTAAAAACTACATTGTTGTATAGAAAAAAGTGTAACATGTGCGAAACGCGTGGAATTATTTTCAATGGAAATAGTAAAAAAATGGTTTTCAATCTGGTTTGCCATCTCAATATCCACACATAACAGCATTTTCCGCAAAAAAATTCTTATATTAGAGTCTGCATTGAAACATATATCAATATTGTCACGCACCTGCTACATATTTTCTAAATTTATTTAACTGCTCTTACCACGGTATGTCGTTGATAATTATTTATTCATATATATGCATGATTATTAGGAAAATATTAAAAAATTTGAAGCAAATATTTTTTTTTTTTTTATTGTTGTAATAAACAGCACACGCCCTCACGGCAAATATCAAAATAAAACTGCAAAATTTTCGCTCAACTTATTCACCACGCGAAAGTAAAAAAAACACAGAAAAACTACCGTTATCTTGAAAAATTCAACTTAAAACGTGTTGTCCGAATTCGATAGAATATATTGTATATAGTTTCTCTTCTCTCTTTACAATTTGATTTTTGACCTATGAGGTTGACTTTTTCGTGGAATTCGTGATATATCACATTAGAAAATTAATAATGTACATGTATTTAAGTTTTACAAAAAATGTAAATACTCTATGCTCATTTCTGCTCAACCGGTCAGTAACGCGACAGAAAATTTTTCAACCTCTTCAAGGAGAAAAATTTTCTTTTATAAGGGGGGAGGGATGTTGTGACCCGCACAACATTACCCTGTACACTTTGTACAGCCCGACCTCACACAAAGCCAGAATCTTCAATCGATTCTCTTTAAAACTCATACATAAATATCAATAAATATTGCCTCGGCATTTGCTGGCAAAATTTATGACTATTATTTGCATGAACGACCAAGACCCAATTCAAGTGCAGTGACTCGAATTGCTGGCGTTCATGAAAAACTGACCTAATTTTAGCGCACGCTTAAAATTACCAAAATAAACAAAACCATTGCTTGTTTTTAGTTGTCAAGTGTTTCCGACTACAACGTCGGCGACAACAAAAAACAAAGCAATGAATTGTTTGGGTGCATCGGCATTAGCTTGCACGGTCAGCATAATAGCGATCATTTACCTACCCTAGTTGCTGCGCTGCTCGCAAAGTGCAATGCCTGCAGCTACGCAACATGTAAGACGTACGTGATCACGTATCGCGAAAGGGGAAGTAATATGTAAATAAATGCAAAGATTTTATGTATGACATGTAATGTTTTGATTGGGTAGAATCGATACATAATTTCCACTTATTGGTAATTATGGGAATTGTGGGAGTTTCTGGAAGAAAGGAACCTCTTTGGAAAGTGAGGATTTTCCTTTATAAACCCGTGGCCGGCGCAGAAACGGACAGAGAGTTTTTAGAGTCATAAGAATAAACAACTAATAAGGTAGCAGTGCATAGACAGCGGGCCTTTTAGTTAAAATAAAATATTAATAAAAACTTAAGTAAAACACAACATTGGTCGCAGCCTCGCCTAGACAGCGGGCCTATGTTGCAAAATAAATAAAATTAACAACAAAATTAAACTAAATATCTTTTACTCGCTCTCCCGTCTCTGGTCTCTCTTCTCCTTGCGGAAAGCACGGAGGCCACGGACGTTAAATACTACATATGTTTTAAGTTATAGCTTATTAAAGTTTGCATATAATTGCATGTAATTGTTGTTGTTTTGTTGGTTTTTCTTTTATTAACAGAGCTGCTGAGAACAACGTTATCAAACTCAGAGCAAAACTATTCGCTGCTCACATTTCGCTCTCTTCTGTCTCTTCTTAATAGAGCGTCTGTTAGAAACAGAATGAAAGTCAGAAAAATGTAAGGCAAGCCGCTTGCGCTGAACGCTCGCAACCAAGATACATACACGTTTTTTTATTGCAATTTTCCGCTTAAATTTCACTTTATTCTGCCTCTTCTTTTAGAGCGCAAACATCGACAAAACTCTTAGAATATTATTATTATTATTATAGTTGCTGGGAGCAGCAACGCGCACCGGTGGTCGCTAGTAGTATTATATTAAACGAGGAAATTCAACCGGGCGTATTTTTGGCAAATGTAATAATAGCAGGTAATGGAAAATGCCACGTTAAAATACTGAATTCCGATGAGGTAGAAGTAAAAATTCATAAGCTATCACCAAGAACAGAACCACTTTCAAATTATTTTCAATTCACTCATAACAATAAGACAGATGATCAAAGATTCGAAAAAGTAATAAAAGAACTAAGTATAGAACGCAATAATTCATTAACGAATATATTTAAAAAGTATCCACACATATTCCATTTAGAAAACGAACAATTAACAGTTAATCATTTTTATACACAAAAACTTTCAACAGTAGACAATACACCTACTTACATTAAAAATTACAGATTGCCCATGTACATTAGAGTGTCCCTTATTTTGCGATTTTTGGAAATGTCAAGGGGCTGAAAGGTTTTTTATGCGTTTTTATATTCTAAGAACGAAACTAAAAAAATTTTTTTTTTACGACAACGTTTACCCGTGCCAATCGGGCCCGAAAGTTTCGAAAAAATGCCCATATTAGACCATATTTGCACAAATTAAAAAAAAATATTTTCTCTGCTTTTTATAAATGTTTTCCATTTTTTTGAACACATACATAAGAAATATGATATCCACAAAGTTTTTTTATGGTGGGCGTGGTTACTGCCCCTGCTGCGTCGAAATTTCTCAAGCAGCCTTTTCCCACTTTTTCATGAAATTAGTGCAATTTAGGTATTAATATCAACAATAAATAAATACATTTTTATTATGCTAAAAGTATGATTACATTTCATTAAATTCACATTATGTACTTACAAAAATTAACAATAAATTAAAAAACTAGTATTTTAACCTGTGGCGGGCGCGCAACAAGCTAATACCTACAAGCAGTCTTATTGCGGCTTTTTAACCGAAATCATAGTTTTTTTTTTTATAAATAAAAGATATCAAAAACCAAAAATGTATGCCCCTGGAGGGTTAAATTGTAATAAGAAATACAAATTAATTAAAAAAGACAGAGCCTTATTTGGAGCTTTTATGCCATTCATTATTATCGGAATCCGTCAAGTCTGTATTTTTGTAGTTCTACTATACATCAAAGTCTGGTTTGAAGCTACTAATAGCATAAAAGCTCCAAATCAGGATCTGTCTTTTTTAAAGGATTTGGTCGCATACAAGACAATTAACAAAAAATATCCATTGCTGCAAGTCAAAAATTTGGTCGGCATCTTTGGTACCTTAGCGAAGAACTTGTAGCACTCGCTTTTTTTGATGATGCAGTTTCTATTGAGAGAAAACGCAGTATGGTGACAGCATTGCAAGCTCAGAAGTTTCCATGTAATCATCCAATCGCAAACCCAAATTCTTTAAATGAATGGACAAAAAAGATTTAGATTGTTTTGCATCTTGTCGAACAACAAATCTATTTCGTAGGTTTAGTTTGACATGCAATTTTTTAAAATATGATTCTGCACACTGCTCCTGAAGCAACTTCAAGTTGACCTAAAATGGCAACGTAAACTGAATGTCTCCAAGTGTTTGTAATGTTTTTCTGATGAAATATCACTTTGAATTAAAATCCCAGCTGATTTCGTTTTGAAAATATCTCAATTTTTGCATTTTCACGTGATTGAACCACCTTGTACATTAGACAGCACAATATATTCAAGTATAAAACTGCTTATATATGTATGTATGTATGTATATATATATAATATACCTAAGTGTGTGTGTGTGTAAAATATTGAGAATTGGGATATTGTTTCCACACCATCTACTGAGATAAATATCGCGGCGCGTTTTTTTTTTTTAAGTGGTATCCCCTGTAGGCCTATTCCACTATCCCGTGCCGTCCATAAATTACGTAATCACTTTTATACTTAAATTGGGTCACATTGGACAGACTCTAAGATATATACATCTATCATTTATTACAAATGTTGCGAAGTAAATGTCACTGCAGTATTTTTTAAGCGACTTGAGTATGATGAATCTTCAATAAGATTAATTTTCAATCTCTCCCAAAACTTGTTAAATTCCCTGTGAATCGACTCTCCAGCCTGCTCCGACTACAATCCCAAACCATCTCAGTCTAGTTTTATAATAGCATCCTTCAAATGATCTAATATAACATGTATTTTTATCGTCTGCGAGACACCAGTACTCTCAATGGCTTTGCGAAAAGTTATCAAATTTTTATCTAAATCGGTTTTTTGGGTTATAAAACAAGAATCTACAATTTTATTCATTGTCTGAAAAGCACACTCAAAGGGCTTCAAGGCATAAGGTCCAACCGTTTCATAAATATCGGGGTCATTAAGTTTTGCAGATTCCTTTAAAAGTTGTCTGCATGCATTGCCTTCAAAGATCTCTCCTTGATCATTTTTAGCTATTAATTTCAACTTTGTGGCCCAAATCAATGTTTTTTCCCGCCCAACAAGAGGTACGATACCACTCCAAAACAAATGATTGACAAAGCCCTGCAAAAGATGAAGTTCGGGAAGCTGTGGTCGGAGCAGGTTGGAGAGTCGATTCACAGGGAATTTAACAAGTTTTGGGAGAGATTTAAAATTAATCTTATCGAAGATTCTTCATACTCAACTCGCTTAAAAAATGCTGCAGTGACATTTACTTCGCAACATTTGTAATAAATGATAGATGTATATAGGCCCTAGTCAAAATTATTTACACTTTCAGAAGAAATAGATTAAAGAAAGCGTTCGCTTTTTTTGTTGTTTGCATAATTCGCAAAGAAATTTTTGGTTGTTGTATTCTTTGTAGTATGCAAAGTAAAGAAAACATGTTTTAAAAAACCTAACGAAAAATATCATTAAAAAAAATTAGCAAAATATAACTATTCTCTGGCCAATACAGTTTTCGCACAATGTTTTGTGGACTGATGAGTCTTCCTGTAAATTCGAGGAGTCTTTTGGAAAAACATTCATGTATCTTCCTTAAATCCTAAAAAGTAAGGTCGTGCAGCACTTATGTTTGTAAATAATTGTGTTTATTGACTCCAAGAAAGGCTGTGTAAATACTTATGACGCCAGAGAGTAGTTATCAATTATTAGTTTATTTTGTGATATATATCGTTAGGTTTGCTAAAACTTTTGTTTTTATTTAACATACTGCATAGAATCCAACAACAAAAAAATATCTTTGGAAAATTTTCCAACAACAAATAAAGTGAGCTCTTTCTTTAAAACATTTAAAAATATTAGCGATGTGTAAATAGTTTTGACTATGGCTGAATTTCTTAGAGGCTGTCCAATTTGACCCAATTTAAGTATAAAAGTGATTACGTAATTTATGGACGGGACGGGATAGTGGAATAGGTCTACAAGGGATACCACTTAAAAAAAAAACGCGCCGCGATATTTATCTCTGTAGATGGTGTGGTAACAATATCCCAATTCTCAATATTTTACACGCACACACACACACACGCGCACACACACACACACACATGTAGGTATAATATATATAAATATATACAAACATACATCCATACATATATAAACACTTTTATACTTGAATATATTGCGCTGTCTAATGTACAAGGTGGTTCAATCACGTGAAAATGCAAAAATTGAGATATTTTTAAAACGAAATCAGCTAGGATTTTAATTCAAAGTGATATTTCATCAGAAAAACATTACAAACACTTGGAGACATTCAGTTTACGTTGCCATTTTAGGTCAACTTGAAGTTGGTTCAGGAGCAGTGTGTCTGACGAATGAGAAAAAGATGAAGAATACCAGAGAGTAAAAAATTATTTTAAAGATCTTTGTGTTGTAAATGATGTTGCGGAGCGTGGGGTACAACTTGCTCAAGTATTTCTCGAGCTTACAAAATCAGAAGCGCAGCTACAAAACCTACTTTTGTGGCCCAAAATACTCGAAAAATATACTCGAACTGTCAAAAAAAAAAAAAAAAATACATGCTCTTAAAAAAACTTATAATTAATTTGTATTTCTTATTAAAATTTAACCCTTCAGGGGCATATATTTTTGGTTTTTGATATTTTTTATTTATAAAAAAAACTATGATTTCGGTTGAAAAGCCGCAATAAAACTGCTTGTAGGTATTAGCTTGTTGCGCGCCCGCCACAGGTTAAAATACTAGTTTTTTAATTTATTGTTAATTTTTGTAAGTACATAATGTGAATTTAATGAAATGTAATCATACTTTTAGCATAATAAAAATGTATTTATTTATTGTTGATTTAATACCTAAATTGCACTAATTTCATGAAAAAGTGGGAAAAGGCTGCGGGAGAAATTTCGACGCAGCAGGGGCGGTAACCACGCCCACCATAAAAAAACTTTGTAGATATCATATTTCTTATGTATGTGTTCCAAAAAATGTAAAACATTTATAAAAAGCAGAGAAAATATTTTTTTTTAATTTGTGCAAATATGGTCTAATATGGGCATTTTTTCGAAACTTTCGGGCCCGATTGGCACGGGTAAACGTTGTCGTAAAAAAATTTTTTTTGTAGTTTCGTTCTTAGAATAAAAAAACGCATAAAAAAACCTTTCAGCCCCTTGACATTTCCAAAAATCGCAAAATAAGGGACACTCTAATGTACATAACACAGAAATTCGAAATCAAGTAGAAAAACTATTACAAAATGATATAATTGAACCATCAGTAAGCCCATACAATTCACCTTTACTTCTTGTACCGAAGAAAAGCAGTGACGACAATAAGAAATGGCGCTTAGTAGTCGTTTATAGAAAATTAAATGACAAAATAGTGTCCACAAATTTCCCTTGACTAGAATAGAAGATGTTTTAGACAAACTAGGCAGAGTAAAGTATTTTTCTACACTCGACATGACGAGTTCATTTCATTAAATTCCTTCAGACAAAAATTCAAGACCGTTAACAGCTTTTTCGACAAATGATGGACACTTCCAATTCAAAAGACTACCATTTGGATTTAAAATATCCTCAAACAGTTTTCAACGAATGCTGACTCTAGCACTGACATGATTGAACTCAGAAGCATTTCTATATGTAGACGACATAATAGTTTTTGGATGTAGCCCCCAACACCATAATAGTAATCTAGTAATAGTTTTTGAAAGTTTATCAAAATATAATCTCAAATTAAACGCAAGCAAGTGCAAATTTTTAAGACCGGAAGTAGTTTACTTAGGACATTTAATCACACAAAACGGCATAAAGACTGACCCAACAAAGTATGACACAATAAAGAATTACCCTATCCCCACAAATGCAGATGAAGTTCGAAGATTCATAGCCTTTTGCAATTACTATAGACGATTTATTAAAGACTTTGCGATGATAGCACAATGTTTAAACACACTACTTAAGAAAAAGTTTTACTTGGACAGAACAATGCTAGACCAATTTTGAAACACTAAAACAGAAATTAATAGAACCACCAATTTTGCAATATCCTAACTTTTCAAAGCCTTTTATTCTAACAACAGACGCCTAAAATTTTGCGTTAGGAGCAATATTGTCTCAAGGAGAGATAGGACAAGACTTACCCATATCATACGCTAGCAAAACTCTACAGAAACAAAACATCAATAAACCTATAATAGAGAAAGAACTACTAGCCATCCATTGGGGAATCAACTTTTTCAAACCATATTTATATGGACAAAAATTCATAGTTGTTACAGATAACAGACCTTTAGTTTCATTATTTAGTCACAAAAATCCATCATAAAAAATTACCAGAATCAGACTACATTTATCTGACTATAATTTTACAATAGTATATAAACAAGGAAAAATAAATACTAATGCCGATGCATTATCACGAATAAAGATGGATTCGGATATTTTCAAAAAAATTATACCAACTGACGAATCGAGCACAAAAAAACAAGCCATGGTAATAACAAGGATCAACTCTATATATGTGATTGCACATCCATTAGTGATATTAAAAACATACGTAAATTGAAATTCGAATGAAAACATGATTATATAAATAACAATGATAATACTAGTATTGAAATTATTAATGATATTGTGCACGTGCGATGTAGCGATAGATCGGCGAATCCAGATTCGACCCCGATGAAGCCATCACCAAGAATAAATAAAGAAAATAAATATAAGTATATATAAATATAAATATAAGCATGCAAGATCTAATGATAATCAAGCGACTCTAGAGCCGATTCTGAAGAAATTAGTATCTAAAATGAATAAATTAAATATAAAAGAACTAGCGCTAGATGAAGAAGATAAGACATTTGAAATTATGCATAAGAATGAATTTAAAAAAAATATAATAAGCTGCATAATAAGCTGCAGCAAAAAGTTAATAAAAATTATAATGAATCACTAAAAATTTTAATATTCAAACCCCCGAAAAGAATAACTAGTAAATCCATGCAAAACAAATTAATTAAAGAATTCCATGACTCATCGCAAGCAGTTCATATAGGTATTAGAAAAACAGTTCTGAAGTTAATACAACGCTATGTTTGGAAACATATGCGACAAATAGTAAAAAATTATATCAATAAATATGAATATTGCGCTCGAAACAAACAGACAAGATATATTAAAGAGAAAATGACCATAACAGACAAACCGACAACTAGCTTTGAGAAAATTTCAATAGATACGGTAGGACCACTTAGAATTTCAAACGGTTACCGTTACATTTTAACAATGCAATGTTATCTTACGAAATTTATTATTGCACATCCTATCGAAACCAAAGACGCGAAGACTATCGCAAAAACATTAGTAGAACAATTGATTCTTAAATTTGGAAATTTCTAAACGTTGAAATCAGACAGCGGAACAGAGTTTACAAATGATCTTATGAAAAATGTATGCAACTTGATGAAGATAGAACAAATTTTCTCAGCACCTTATCATCACGAAACAATAGGAGCACTTGAAAGAAACCATAGGGTTTTAAATGAGTACCTTCTTTCCTTCGCAGATGATGGCGAATGGGACAAATGGATTCTGTACTACACATTTGCATACAACACAACTCCACATGTAGACACCTGTTATTCTACTTGTGAATTGGTTTTTGGAAAATTACCAACTCTGCCAAATGATATAACTAAGGAAAACTGTAAAATTTATAACATAGATGAATATGCTAACGAATTAAAAATAAGATTAAAAATCCCTATTGAAAAAGATAAAAATATGATAAATATAGCAAAACAAAAAAGCAAATAAAATGTAAATATATCTGACTTACAAGAATTCAATTTAGTCTTAATAAAATTCGAAAATAGAAAGAAATCCCAAAGCCCATATCACGGACCTTATAAAATAGTAAAAAGAGAAGGCGTGAATTCAATTATAGAAATAAATAATAAGAACAAGAAATTTCACAATAATATTTTGGTGCACAAATAACTGTTCTTTATTTTATTTAATTTACTTGGTAATCTTAATTTAAATTATATTTGATATATTTGTTATGATACAACTTTTTAGTTCAACAATTTTTTATATCTAATATTCAAAATGAAAATTTTTGAAGTACAAAATTTTTTTTTATAATATTTTTAAAATTCAAGAACTTAAATATAAAGTAAGATAAATTACAGTTTTTTTTTATGTATGTATATATATATACACTACAAATACTCCCCCTCCAATTAAACATTTATACTATGTTAAAGGTTACTTTTTTTGAATGGGTGTGAGTTATGTCGGGTATCTGTGATTCGTTATTAGTGTATGCTGGTTTGAGATGATCAATGGAAATAGATTTTATTGTGTTACCATATTGAACTTGAAAAGTTTTCTCGTGTCTGGAAATAACTTTAAAAGGACCTTCAAATGGCTGTTGAAGTCCCGATGAACGATTGATTTTTACAAAAACATATTCACAAGTACTAAGCGATTTTGGAACATAACTATGATCTTTATTATGATGCACGATTTTCGAAAGGATGTGCGAAAAATGTTCTTTTAACTTTCGAAGTGTAAGATCCATATTTATGGTATCATTATTTGGAACAACTTATTCTCCCGGTAACTTTAAAGTCTGACCGTAAAGCAGTTCTGCGGAAGAACAATTCAAATCTTCTTTGATTGCGGTTCGTAGACGGAAAAGTATCCAAGGCAAAAGTTCTGACCAATGTGCTGAATCATCTGAAGATATAATTGACGTCTTGAGTTGTCGATGAAAACGTTCAACCATCCCGTCTGATTGTGGATGATAAGGTGAAGTGTGAATTTTATGAGCACCTAATAAATTTGTTAGTTCTTTTAATAATTTTGATGTGAATTGTGTGCCTTGATCCATTGTAATTTTGAGAGGAACGCCAAAACGTGGAATATAATTTTTTACGAAAGTGTTTGCTACTGTGTCAGCCGAAGTATTTTTAAGAGGGTATACTTCTGGCCAACGTGTATGTCTATCGATGATCGTTAGCATATATCGGAAATCATTTGATACAGGTAGTGGTCCCACCAGATCCATGTAAATATGTTCGAACCTGCCTGTGGTGGAATCGAACCTGCCTGTGGTGGAATTTCGATTTTTTGGATGGGTGTTTTCGTGTAAACATTAATTTTAGATTTTTGACAATTGATACAACTTGATGACCAATTATTTATTTCTTTTAGCATATTTGGCCAAAAGTATTTTGATTGTATCAATCGTCTAGTGGCTCGTACGCCAGGATGAGATAATGAATGGATTTCGTCAAATATACTTCTTCGCATGGAAATTGGAACAAAAGGTCGAAAATTTTTACTAGAAATGTCGCACCAAATTTTAATATTAAGGATAGGGATTAGAACTTCTTTTAGATTGTATTTGGAATTTGGAGATTCAATGAGAGATTTTAACATTTTATCATCTTGTTGTTCTTTATATAGTGTTTGAAAATTAATGTCTTTTGTAGATATAGCATCGATTTCTGGAATGCGTGAAAGAGTGTCTGCAACTATATTTTGTTTTCCGGAAATGTATTGTATATTGTTTGTAAATTGTGCTATATATTCTAAGTGTCCTGTTTGACGTGGTGATCTGTCTGTTTTTGAATTTATGATAAATGTTAAAGGTGATCTGTATAGATAACAAATTCTCTTCCTTCTAAGAAGTGTCTAAAATGTTTGACAGCGCGATATATTCCTAAAAGTTCTCTGTCGAAAGTAGAATATTTTATTTCTGTTGGACTAAGTTTTTGAGAAAAATATGCTAAAGGTTCCTAACTATCTTTTATGGACTGTTGTAGAACAGGTCCAATAGCGACGTTTGATGCATTTACTGCTAGAGATAATTGTGTATGTTTATTAAAATGTGTGAGAAGAGTATTTTTATCAAAAAGTGATCGAACTTTCTCAAATGCAGTGATTGATTTCTCAGTCCAATTTAACTGTTTGGATTTACATTTAGATGTAGATGTTAACATATCGTGCAGATAACTTAGTTCTGCAGCTTACATCGGAATGTAACGATGGTAGTAATTAACCATTCCAATAAATTTTTGTAACTTATTTATGGAAGTTGGTCTTTCAAAATTTGTAATTAAATTAACTCTATCTTTAGAGGGCTGTATTCCATTGGAAGAAATTTCATAGCTAAGAAAATCTAGTGAAGATACACCATATATACATTTCGAAGGTTTAACATTAAGTCCGTATTGTTGTAGTCGAGTAAAAATGATTTTTAAATGTTCCAAATGTTGAGTCTCATTTTCACTTGCAATTAAAATGTCATCCACATATGTAAAAACGAAGTCCAAACCAAAAAATACTTCGTTGATGAAGCGTTGGAAGGTCTGAGCACTATTTCGTAGACCGAATGGCATGCGTAGAAATTCGAACATTCCAAATGGTGTAGTTATTGCAGTTTTATGAACATCTTCTTCAGCCATTGGAATCTGGTGGTACGCACGAACTAGATCAATTTTTGAAAATATGGTCTTGTGTTTAAGTTCAATACCTAAATCATGTATGTGTGGAAGTGGATAACGATCGGGTATGGTTATACAGTTGAGCATTCTGTAATCTCCACATGGTCGCCAATCATTTTGTTCTTTTTTAGGGACTAAATGAAGGGCAGACGCAAAAGGAGAGTTGGAAGGTTTACATATACCAACTTTGATAAGATATTCGAATTCAGCTTTAGCAATTTTCATTTTGATTGGATCTAAACGACGTGGTCTTGTAAATGGAATAGTTCCTTTTGTTTCTATCCTATGAACCGTATTGTGCTTCACTGGATTAGTGTAGTCTGGTTTAGAGGTAAGTGAAGGGAACTCCTTGAGTAAATTAGAAAATTTAATGTGGGTGGAAATTTTAGCCAATAAAAATGGAAATTCGAAAACACGACGAAAACCTAAGTCAATTTTAAAGAGTTTTGATCCGAAAGTTTCTATTGATGATCCATTTGCAGCTATTAAATTAATGTCAGAATTTCTCTTGAATGATTTGAATTTTGAAGATGGTACAACTGAAACTACTGGTGCAGTTTACAATTTAAAAGTTTAAATTATTGTTTTTATCTAAAACGAAAAAGTGGCGAGTGGGTTTTATCTGCCACCGTCATAATGGAATGATTTAGTATAAATTTTGGTTGAAATTATCATTGTTTTTATTAATAAAAGCACATGGTTTTATACATTTAATTGCGTTTTTATTATATTTTCTATGATACCAACAAATATTATCACGAGAATTTGAATATCGTCGTCTGGAATTGTTTCTAAATCTTGAATTGTTTCGATCATGTGATCTGGATCTTATGTTGAGTTGTGCTAGGTCCATGGTAATTTGATTTAAATTTTGACAAAGTGTTGCAGTAATTTGGGTTAAGTTGTGCATACATTGTTCAATTGAATTTTGATTGATGCTTGAAATTGTTAAATTTTGTGGTTTATTAGTAACTTCATACGTTTTATCAGCGAGGTTTATTCTTTCATCAACACTTTTATCACTACAAGACGTCAAATGTATCTGTTAATGTTGTGGTAGTTTTCGTTGCCACAACTTATATAACAATTCGCGACCGACGATTGAATTAGAACCGGCTAAAGACTTCATGTCTCGAAAAAATTCAGAGGGTTTACGGTCACCCAATTGAGTATTGGAAAAAAGTTCCTCTAATCTCTTCTCTTCGCTAAGAGAAAATCTTTCACACAATGCGTTTTTTATGCATTGGTACTTGTGAATAGTTGGAGGTGGATGAATAATGTCTAAAATTTTTGTGATCACATGTTGTGGCAGTGAAATAAGAATTAATTGAAATTCGTTTTATTGTGTAAGGTGAATTGTACTTCTGCTTGTAAAAACCAAGCATCGGGACATTCAAGCCAAAATGATGGTAATTTTATAGAATTTTGTTTGATTGGGTTGTGAGAGGTATGTGTGTTTTGGTTTTGATTGGTTGTGTGTTTGTTTTCCATTGTTATGTTTTGATTTGATGTATAAGGTGGTGGATTTTGAAAAGTGTTTGATTTGGTGAGATTTGTAGTGGTGTTGATGTGTTAGATGGACAAATGTTAATGTTATCTTTAGTAGTGTGATGATTAGTGTTAATTGGTAGTGTGTTTTTTTCTAATGGATTATTTCTAGAAAAAGATCTAGTTAATACTATTATTAGTTAATAAAATAATTAAATAAGATGTTTAATTGGAGAGAAGTTTACAGTATACAGTATTACAGTATATTTTATATAAATTGAATTTGAATGAAATATTTATTGAATAATAAGATAAATAATAATTATTAAAAATAGTAATAATAAAAATAGTTAATCTTAATAATGAAAAATTAAAATGAGAATGTCAACTTATCTTGTTTTGTTGTTGTTATTGTTGTTGATATTGGTGTTGTTGTTGTTAATACTGTTGTTGCTGTTGTTGTTTCTCTTCTGTTGTTGTTTTTAATGTTGCTGCTATTGTTATTGTTGTTGCTGCTGTTGTTGTTGTTGTTGCTGCTGCTGTTGTTGTTGTTATTATTATTATTATTGTTGTTGTTGTTGTTGTTGTTGTTGTTGTTGTTGTTGTTGTTGTTGTTGTTGTTGTTGTTGTTGTTATTGTTGCTTATGCAGTCGCTAAATATCTCTTTGTGATTGATGTTGTTGTTGAGGCGACGAGGTTTGTTGATATCTTAATTAGTTGTGGTTGTATGATGGTATTGTTTGTAGATTGTTTTATTGTTGCTGCTGTTGACTAAGATGCGAGAAGTAGCGGGCTGTTTTAGAGGCCGCTGTAGATGCAGGTGATTGTGGCTGAAATGTCGATGTTCTCAGCAATGTCCTCGTCGTTAATTGAAAATTGCTGATTTTGTGAGTTTCAGTGAGTTTCTCGCGTAGCATTGATTTTGGACAAATTGCATGGAATATCTCTTAGATTTTGTTAATCCAGATTCGCAGGATCGCCAATTTCTGGTGCACCAATAACTGTTCTTTATTTTATTTAATTTACTTGGCAATCTAAATTTAAATTATATTTGATATATTTGTTATGATACAACTTTTTAGTTCAACAATTTTTTATATCTAATTTTCAAAATGAAAATTTTTTAAGTACAAAATTTTTTTTTATAATATTTTTAAAATTCATGAACTTAAATATAAAGTAAGATAAATTACAGTTTTTTTTTATGTATATGTCGCAGCGTGGTATTTCTGATCATAAGTGAAACCTAAATATACTCAGCGGAACGTCAAGTAAAACTACTTGGGTGAAACCAATCAGCAAGTCTAGAGAAATATCTTCTCAATATTAGAAGGCATAGAATATAAAAATTCAGAATAGAAAAATACCTGACTGGGATTGCCACGTTCCGTTATACGTTTGTTATTTTTTTAAATAAAGAATTTTCAAATTTTCAATAATAAATTGTTTGATTTGATATCATGAATGGCAAAGATAGTACAGAAAACGATAAACATAGTGATGTTTATCCGACATCAGACATCAGAAGTGGGATACAGCCAACGTCCTCAACAAAAAGAACCAGTCACGGGAGATGTAAAATGGCGCCTAATGCTTGAACAGCAAAACCAAAACTTTTTGGCGCTTATTCAGGCTATGCAAACACCTGAAAAAACTGATGTCCAACTACCGGAATTTTATCCTAACGATAAGAACGCAGATGCTGGTGCTTGGATATCGATGGCTGACTTGTGCATTAATGATCAACCGCCGAAGAGTGCATCTTTAATGAATATGCTGAGTCGGGCGCTTAAAGGCCAAGCTTCTTCATGGTTAGCTCAGGTCTCGTATCCAGGAATGACGTGGATTGAATTCAAGGACCTTTTCATTGCACGGTACAACTGTCCTGAAACTGCAGCTGCCTTTTTAATTAACATGAACAACGACAGACCTAAAGGCTTGATGACTTCGTTGATGTCTCGATGGAGGACTGTTTCGGTTGAGCAGATAGCAGTATCAACAGTTCTGGCTCATATTTCTCAATTCGAGCCAAGAGTTCAACGCTTGTCGTTCACTTCTGACATTTGTACGAGAAATCGTCTGCAGCAAGAATTGCAAGCTATGTCGTTTTTGAAGAGAAACTTGGTTATGCTGCCAGAAAAGAATGGTCCTGATGCGAAGAGATATAAGCAACCTACATCTTCAACGAGTCTTAAATGCTTTATTTGTGGCAAACAAGGACACAAAGCACTTGAATGCAGATTTAAAAGGGACAATATAAATAACGGTGCAAAACCAAGCAACAACAATAATGGACTGTTCAAGAATCCTGTAAAGTCATCTGTAACTTGTTTTAACTGTAAAGAGGTCGGCCATTATGCATCCAGATGTCCGAAGACGAGTGACAAAAAATACAACGATGGTCAATCTTTATCAAGCGAAAGGCGAGTCGATTTGTGTGTTGTGAGCGCACCTACTGGTACATTATATCACTCTGGTGAGAAGTTTTTATTTAATTATGATTCTGGAGCAGAATGCTCTCTTGTTAAGGAGTCAACAGCATGTAAGTTTAGTGGAAAACGTTACCATAATAGTGTGACTTTGACTGGTATTGGACAAACATCTGTTATTACTACAATGCAAATACTTACGTTAATTGAGGTAGATGGTATAACTTTTGAGATTCTGTTACATGTTTTAAATAATTGCTACTTAAATCATCAAATTATGATTGGACGTGAGATATTGAATCAAGGTCTAGCTGTTTTGATGACTTCTGACAAATTGAGTTTCAGTAAGGTCAACGTAGTTAACGTATGCGATGTTGATGTACCTACTGGTATAAATTCTGAAGCAATCGACACTGACGTTCCTTTATATCTGAAGCAAAACTTAATTGAGATTTTAGATTGTTTCAAGAACCATTTTGTGAAAGATATTCCTCGTACACGTGCTGATGCTGAACCTATGCAGATCCGACTGAAATACCCTACCAAGACTGTTTGTCGACGACCTTACCGATTGAGTCCCGAAGAACGTCGTGTAGTTCGTGATAGAGTTAATGAACTTTTAACTGCTAATATTATTCGTCCAAGTTCATCGCCGTTCGCAAGTCCTATACTTCTGGTAAAGAAGAAAGATGGTTCGGACCGAATGTGCGTGGACTACCGCAGCTTAAATGACAACACTATTCCAGAAAGGTTCCCTTTGCCACTTATCTCAGATCAAATTGATAGGTTGTACGGCTCTAATTTCTTTACAATCTTGGATATGGCTTCTGGATTTCACCAAATTCCTGTTCACCCCAATTCTATTGAATATACATCTTTCATAACACCAGATGGTCAATATGAGCATCTTGCTATGCCATTCGGTCTTAGAAATGCCCCGTCAGTTTTTCAGCGAGCTGTCATCCAAGCTTTAGGTAGTCTGGCATATTCTTTTGTTGTTGTTTATATGGATGACGTTCTTATTGTAGCTTCTAATGCAGAAGAGGCTTTAGATAGATTGCGTATAGTGCTGACAGTGCTTACTGATAAAGGTTTTTCTTTGAATGTTAAAAAATGTGCTTTTCTTAAACAGAAAGTAGAGTATTTAGGTTTTGAAATTAATGGTGGTAAAATAAGACCTAATCCAAAAAAAATAGGCTCTGACTGCTCTACCTCCTCCAGAAACTGTGACACAGTTGCGGCAATTTATCGGGCTGGCATCTTATTTTAGAAGATTTGTACCGAAGTTTTCGCAATTTATGGCTCCATTATATTCTTTGACTTCCGGTAATGGTAAAATTGATTGGAAGCCTAATCATGAAGCTGTAAGGCAGAAAGTAGTATCTATTTTGACAAGTGAACCAGTGTTAACCATTTTTAACCCCGACTGTTCTATAGAACTTTATACTGATGCTAGCTCTATTGGCTATGGTGCCATCTTAATGCAAAAAATAAATGCCAAGCCTTGTGTAATTGCCTATTATAGCAGGCGCACTACAGCCGCAGAGTCTAAATATCACTCATATGAGTTAGAAACACTTGCAGTTGTTAATTCAATAAAGCATTTTAGGCACTATTTGCATGGACAAAAGTTTGTGGTTATAACTGATTGCAATTCGCTACAGTCGTCACGCAAAAAGCTTGATTTAACTCCAAGGGTTCACAGGTGGCTTTCTTGCAAGCCTTCGATTTTGATATTGTTCATAGAAACGGCAATCGAATGTGTCATGTTGACTTCTTTTCTAGAAATCCATTACCTTCCCCTTCAATAAAACTATTCGAAAAGGTAAAGCCCAAAGAAGTGAATGTGTCCGAATTGTCTGACAATTGGATACTTGCAGAACAACAGCGAGATAGTGAAATATCAAAGCTTCTGCTTGATCTCAACGAGAATAATCTAAGTGAAGATGTAGCAAAAACTTATGAAATTCGGTCAGGTGTTCTTTACCGTAAAATTCAACGCAATGGAAGAACTCGGTGTTTGCCAATAGTGCCCAGGTCTCTTAGGTGGTCAATCATCAATAACACTCACGAAGCTTTGATGCATCTTGGTTGGGAAAAGACCCTAGAGAAAGTATATGAATTCTATTGGTTCGAGAATATGTCGAAGTTTGTTAAAAAGTTTGTAGACAACTGTGTCACGTGTAAAGTTTCAAAATCGCCATCTGGAAAAGTGCAAGCTCAATTACACCCTATACCAAAAGTACCTGTCCCTTGGCACACTTTGCATATTGATGCCTCTGGCAAACTTAGCGGAAAGAGTGATAAAAAGGAGTATATATTTGTATTAATAGATGCATTTACAAAATATGTTCTTTTATATCATTCCCTAAATATTGACACTACTAGCAGCATTGAAGCTTTAAAGCAATGTATTTCTCTATTTGGAGCTCCCACCCGAGTCATTGCTGATCAGGGTCGTTGTTTTACTAGTCTGGAGTTTAAAGAATACTGCGAAACACATAGGATTAGCTTACACCTAATTGCAGCTGGTAGTTCTCGTGCCAATGGTCAAGTCGAGCGTGTCATGAGTACGCTAAAGAACATGCTTACTGCTGTAGAAACAAGCAATCGTTCGTGGCAAGATGCTCTCCCTGACATTCAATTGGCATTAAATTGTACCCAAAATCGAGTCACTAAATCCAGTCCACTTGAACTATTAATAGGTAAGGTAGCAAGACCTGTAGATATTATGTTGTCAGATGAAGCTGAACAATCGGTTAGCCTTGATGAGGTTCGCACCAAAGCTTTGCATAACATAAGTAAGAATGCTGATTATGACAAAATAAGATTTGACCGAACAAAAGCAAGACTTGACAAATTTAATTTAGGGGAATTTGTTCTTTTAAAAAATGAAGAACGGAACCAAACAAAGCTAGATCCTAAATATAAAGGTCCTTTTAAAGTATTAGAAATACTAGATGGCGATCGATATATTTTAAAGGCACTTAATTGTAATCGTAAATATAAGTACTCTCATGATCGTCTTAGAAAAATGCCCGAAGGTCATGTTCCCATTGAAGACGATGATAATTTACAAAATGCAATTCAGTAAAGTGAAACGGAGTGTTTTCAAACATTTATTTAGTGTAATAAATGTGACCATTGGAAAGAAATGGTGGTATTATTGCTAGATAGAAGCAATAAAAATTATTAAAAAAAAAAAAAAAACTATTACTGGAGAGAGGTGATAGTAAAAATATAGTGACAAGAAGATGATAAAATTTCACTAGATGAAAGTGAAAGTTTTAATGCTTAGTAATTGGATGAAGATTACTTTTCTTAGCATCATTTTGATTTTTGTTTCTCTAACTATAATGGAAGATAGTTGTACAAAGGGACTTGATACTCGGGTACTTTTCTGTGTATTTTGTTAAAGAATTGCCTTGTAACTTAACAACTTTGAATTGTAAACGAATAAAAATTTTGGTTGTAAAATTAAGTACATATTTGTATTTTCCTTATGAATTTAAGAACTGGCTGAGTAGTGTAACGAGATATTTAGTGAGATATTGCTATCTTTTAGGTAAAGCACACGAGGACGTGTGTATCGACAGGATGGCCGTGTCGCAGCGTGGTATTTCTGATCATAAGTGAAACCTAAATATACTCAGCGGAACGTCAAGTAAAAATACTTGGGTGAAACCAATCAGCAAGTCTAGAGAAATATCTTCTCAATATTAGTAGGCATAGAATATAAAAATTCAGAATAGAAAAATACCTGACTGGGATTGCCACGTTCCGTTATACGTTTGTTATTTTTTTAAATAAAGAATTTTCAAATTTTCAATAATAAATTGTTTGATTTGATATCATGAATGGCAAAGATAGTACAGAAAACGATAAACATAATGATGTTTATCCGACATATATATATGCACTACAAATATGCTAAAAAAATTACAAACAATTAAACATATGTATTAAATTAAACAGATTTACGTTAATTAAAATAACAGAAAAAATATTAATTATAAATAAACAGATAGAAAATCAAATAGATATTAATTTAAGTACACAACTTATTTACACTTAATCAGATATTTCAAAATAGATAACTATAAAATATTAGCAATAAAATAATATTATACTCTCTCTCTATAAATGGCCAAATATGAAACATTGTACAAAATATACTACATATAAGCATATCGCCGATTTCAGATTGAGGTGATCTATCAGTCACACTGACCATCTCCGATTTGGCTCAAAATTTGTTTTTAGGTTGGTTTTTTGTTAAGAAACCCAATTCCGGAGTTTAAGGTTTCAAAAAATTTTTTTTGTGGAGCCACAGCCATTCGAATGCCAAAATAATAATAAAATAAATAACTGGCCATTTCAGAACTTGAAAGGACTTTGACCTAGCTTCTCATGATCAATTGTGTTGTGCGTGTTTTTAAGTTTGTACACAATTGACCGAGAACCGGACCTACAGGTTTAACGTCGACTCCGAACGGCGATGAATTGAATGTTCTTGTTCTCAAGAAGCTTTACATGGCATTTTGATTACTCTCTGAGGTTTGCCATTGTCTGCAGAGAGGTGGCGATCGTACAGAAAAATTATTTTAATTCAAATAATATTCTGTCGCTGCTGGGGTTCGAACCCGGGTCTCCGAGTTCGTTAACATAGAGGCCACGCACTTTAACCAACTACGCCACAGCGTTAAAGAATTTTCAATACAAATTCGACTACACATTCAATTTTCATCCAATTTTTTTGTTTTGATTTTTTACAAATAAAAATATAAAATGTCGATAGCTAGTTGAATTTGTATTGAAAATTCTTTAACACTGTACGTTTTACGTCATAACTTCTGAACCCTTCAAGAGCACACTTCAATTTTATATCGTTGGAAAGGTATTAAAACGTACAAAAACCAAAATAAAGAAACTGAAAGAAAATGATAGCTTCTGTTGTTGGCATGGCATCAAACTTTTAAATTAAGAATGGGCCAACTTACTGCAATTTTTCCAAAAGTTTTATATTTTTGCCTTAAAATAGACAAAATAACCAACCTAATGATACCTTATTTACGAAAATCGGGTTTAAATTGACCTAGCTACGTTGTTTTAAAATACACCCTATTTTGGCGTTGAAAAATGGTTCTAAAAATTTATAACTTCCGATTTGATTTTCTAAGCAATAACCAATCTAGGAACAAAATTTGAGCCAAATAGGAGAGGGTCAGTGCGACTGATAGGTCACCTTAATCTGAAATGGGCGATATATTTTTCCAACCTTCACTATCTTAAAAATTTATCTTCAGGAATAAATTTTCGCTTAAGGGTAAGGGTGTAGTGTACTCTTAAAGTCACTATAAACATTGTTTAATTAACACAATTGTTTTTCCGACATTCTTTTTACTGTAAACAAATTGAAGGCAAAAACAATAAAAGCAATATTGTTTATTATCGAGTCAAAGATCCCAAAAATATTCATGAAAATTTAACGTAAACATTTTTACCATTTTACAAGCAATAGTATCAAATTCATAAACGCAGTTTCTCACCCCTTCCCTTGTACAGCCAGACACCGCATAAGCGTGAAGCCAGCAGCGTTAGCATAACTGCAAGCATCAGCTTATAATAGCTATGTACAAATAAGTACAACAACAACAAGCATTAGGCTGCACTCGTGCCAACGACACTTTCAATATCAAGGCTGAAACATAGTATATTTATTTATTAATGCCAATGATTGAAAATTAAAAATATCTTTTTTGAGGGGAAATGTGCATAATGATCAAATCAAAGAATTTAATTGGTTTTCTTTAATTTAAAATTTAATAAGCTGGAAAAATAGGAGGAGTATTGGAAACAGGGTTATTTTAGTTTTAAGAAAATAAATTGAAAAATAAAGCCAAGTAATCTTTTGACAAGAAACTAACTCAAGCGGCTCTTTAGCCTTATTATTTTATTTTGAAGACTTGCGCTGCGGCTCTCTAGCCCAAGTCAAAAAAAATATTTATGAACACTGCGGCTTTTAAGCCATATCAATATTTGGCGTGACACGCTTTTTAATATGTCAATATACACAATACAGTAAATCCTTACACTTGTGAAGATCGTTGTATTTGCTCGTCAGTTGTTGATTGTGAGGGTTTTGTAATTTGTATATTGTGGACACTCTTTAAATGTATGAGAAGACCGCTGGTGCTTTGTCCTTTGCACATTAGTATTTTTGGGAATCGCAAACATTGTGCACTTTCATTTTGTTATATTAAGTAGCGCGAAACTCCTAACGAACTCTCCATGCTAAATTTTCAGAGATCTTGTTATTTTATTCTAATAAGTAAAATTTAAGGATTACTTATTTTTTGTCTGTTTGCAAAACTTTTATGGATGAATTTTAAAGAAGTCAGCCAATAAGAAAATATCCAATAAGCCCAGCAGCTGATTTGACGTTAACAGTGTTGTTCAACGCAATTTTAAAAGTTTTTTTCGAATTAATCTTACTAGTATCGACTGTGTTCGAAATTCGACCATATCAAATTAGATTTTTCTCTTTTGTTTTTTTATATTTATTGAAAAAAGCTTGGCAAAGATAAAAAGAAGTTGGCTCTATCGTCGACCCATCCGTGGATTTTGACAGTGTATCTTTGTCCTTATCCTTGTCCTTATTTTTGTCCCTATCCTTTCATTTGTTCCCAAACTTGTCTTCATTCTTATCCTTATTCTTATATATGTTCTAATAATTGAAGAGTCGACGCGAATAACGTTGTAAGCGACATTTCAAAAATAGTTAATCAAAAATAGTTTTTTTTTGCATACTTTTTTTTTTTTTTTTTTAGATTTGAACCAAGGATTTCAGGTGGAATACCTATTCAGTCAAGTCTGCCTTGGTTCGAAATGGGGTGACAGATTAGTGGGAAGGATAGATCAATCAGGTGAAACACGTGTAGGATGTTCTAAGTGTGGTGGAAAGCCAAAGAAACATGTGAATTTGAATCAGAGGCAAGTGTTATGTCTTTACCTCAGTCAATTCAAGTTATAAGGCAATATCATCCACAAACTTCTCTACCATCAACTACAACTTCAAGTCGTAAATATTGATGAATTTTCAATTTCAGTTGATTAGAAAAGAGGATAGAAAATTGCAAATGCGAAAGGTTTTTTAAAGCGTAGGACCATTGCCTGGCCTGGAATCGAACCCGGGACCCCTGGGGTAGCAGTCGAGCACGCTACCTACTCGACTACCGAGGCCGCAATTCCATAAATTTTTGAACATTGACATCGAAATCAAATGGTTCTAAGTCCGCCATTAAAAACGTTTTGTTTTTTCAATTCCTGAAAACCAATGATTTTGTCGCTTACAACGTTATTCGCGTCGACTCTTCAATTGTCCTACTTCCTGTTCAAACTCTTCTTTTAATCCATATTCAAATTCTTGACCTAAACCTTGTTCGAATCCTCTCCTAATTTTTTTCCTACTCCTTATCTTTTTCAGGTCCTAATGTTTGCTCTTATCACTTGTAGAATGAATCATTGCCCTAATGCCTTACCAAATTCTTGTCGTAATACTTATCCCTATTTTAATTTTGATTTAATGTTTTTTGACGTGACGAAGTTACGTTGTACTGCTCTAGTTTCCAAAAAAGTTGAAAAATTAATTTTTTAAAAATTCATCTGCCTTTCATTGAATTGTTACTCGCTGGGTATAAGAGCTATGATTAAAAAAATAGTATGACCATAAAGGTTAATTCTTTGACTATATTAAAAAAAATCAATAAGGCACAGGGACGTAGTGGGAGCTGCGTAAGCAACGCAACTGAAAATTTGTTACATGGAATTATTACTCGCTGAGTATTAGTGTTAGGATTAAAAATACGATACGCCAATAAAGGCCTACTATAAGCCCTCACAACAAAATTAGACAAAAAATTTCTGACATCATGGGGACACTGAGAGAGCCGCTCAAAGATCGATAACGCAACATCCATGCAGCGGCGTTGCATTGAATTTTTACTCAATAAGTATATAACCTACGATAAAAGTTTAAAAAGGAATATAAAGTTTTTATACATGGCTTTACGACAAAAATAAAAAAAAAGTTCCGGCGTAGTCAGGTCGTAAAAATAGCAGCTTATGCAACAGAAATCTAATATCGTTGCATGGAATTATTACACACTCAGGAAGAGTGCTACAGTAAATTTTGTTTTACGACAGCAGGGATGTGTTATTACGCTTCACAACTAAATTACAAAAAAAATTTTGTTGTAATGGTTTCAGCGATGCAATCACATAATGCAGTAAAAATGCTACAGCCATGAAAAAACGTTGCATGGATTTTTAACTCTGTGACTACTGGTGCAACGGTAAATTTTAAGGAACGAAAACAAAGGTGAGGTCTTCAGGCATATGGCAAAAATAAAAAAAAAATTTGACGGCGTGTCAACAACCCTCAGGGAACCGCCTAATGTGACGCTTATGCATCACTTTTGCTGGATTAATTGAAATAAGAGCACAACCAATGCGGAAGCAAAAAAAAGCTAAACGAAAAGCACCAACTCCAAATCCAACATCAACATCAACATCAACATCAACATCAACATCAATATCAACATCAACATAACCATTAACATCAACATCAACATCAACGTCAACATCAACATCAACATCAACATCAACATCAACATCAACATCAACATCAACATCAACATCAACATCAACATCAACATCAACATCAACATCAACATCAACATCAACATCAACATCAACATCAACATCAACATCAACATCAACATCAACATCAACATCAACATCAACATCAACATCAACATCAACATAACCATTAACATCAACATCAACATCAACGTCAACGTCAACATCAACATCAACATCAACATCAACATCAACATCAACATAACCATTAACATCAACATCAACATCAACGTCAACGTCAACATCAACATCAACATCAACATCAACATCAACATCAACATCAACATCAACATCAACATCAACATCAACATCAACATCAACATCAACATCAACATCAACATCAACATCAACATCAACATCAACATCAACATCAACATCAACATCAACATCAACATCAACATCAACATCAACATCAACATCAACATCAACATCAACATCAACATCAACATCAACATCAACATCAACATCAACATCAACATCAACATCAACATCAACATCAACATCAACATCAGCATCAACATCAACATCAACATCAACATCAACATCAACATCAACATCAACATCACATCAACATCAACATTACCAACAACAGCAAGAAACTTCGTCACGTTAAAACCTACGGGTGTGTCCACGGCACAGCCAACTCTTTTTTTTATAAATAAATAAAGGTTACTACTGGAAAGGGTTCCGTAAGAGAGGCCTCTAACGCCATTAATTTAGTTTTTGTTTTTTTATTATTCGACCGAAAATCTCAGCTTTACTGTCATTCTATAAAATTGACCGTAGCGCCAATAATCAAGGAGTAATAATTCCATGCAACTTTTTTTTATTATTGCTAAATTTTTACAAAATCTTTCTTTAATTTTTTTATTTGCAAAAAAAGTTTGCAAAAAATCACTGCAGTACACTAAAATCACCATTTATTCAGAACTTTAAAAAATATTGTCATTCCAAATATTATGCACATTTTTTCAAATAAAAACACTCCAATCGCATGTCTCTATTATGGCTGAATTACAATACTGCGTTAGGTCGGTCGGCCTTTGACAGCTCGACTAGAAACAATGGGATCTTATGAAGCAACACAAAATATGACTTCATGCATTGCGTCGACCTCATCCCGTAAAAATGAATTTGAGGGGGTGACGTACGATCAACGCTATGAGTAGCGACATGCTCTACTAGCTCGTGCTTTTGACATTCCATATTAACGCTGGGTTGCATTTTCGTTGAGAAATGCTAAAATGTGGGTATTCTTGGATTCCGATGGAAAACTAAGATTTTCATAGGATTATCGTAGGAATATATATTTTGATGCGAGTTTTTTTTAAATTGTTAAATATTTTTAAATTAACATGCTGCTTAAATAGTATAATAATGATTTTGATGAATTTAGAATGATATTATTATTATTCAATTGTATATCCTATTAAAATTTATGCATTTTTTAGTATATTATAAATAATATTATAAGGGTATTTATGCAAAATGGCAAACTTATATATTGGTCAATTAGATATTTTAATGAGGTTGGTTGAGGACAAATACCCTTAATATCATTGTTTGAATAATATAACACACAAAGGAATGTTGTGGTAAGGTAGATTGGCAAATGCCGTTCACTTTGTTTTCACACATCAATGAAACTCGGTAAGAATGTACTATTTAGTCTTGTCCTTTGACTGGAAAAATGGAGTGTGCATTGGACAAGGGGGCATGGCACCGCCCATATAAGTCAAACTTATGGTATCAAATAGCTTTGGAGTTAAATGCCGCATAATAATGAAACTCGGTATGGAGTTGCCACTTGGTAATGTCCATCTACTAGAAAACCGAGACGGGCATTGTACAAGGGGGTGTGGCTCCGCCCATACGTAACAAAGTTTTGATATCGAATAGCTATGGAAATTAAAGTCGCATTACATTAAAACTCACAATGGAGTTCCACTTGGTGATATCCTTCTACGCCTATGGTACTTGCAAATTTGTACTACAGCACCAACTGGTGTCTAAGTTGGATCAAAGAAGATAGCGACAAAATACTCACCGTACCTCAAAATCACAATATACCAATTTTCATTCTAATCGCATAAATAATTGTACTACAGCGCCCTCTGGTGTTCAATACAGGTAAAAAAAGATAGCAGCAAAACACTCAGCGTATATGAAAACCATGAATATATACCGATTTTCTTTAAATTTGTACCTAAGCGCCCTCTGGTGTTTAAGGTGTATAAAAATTGATTGAAATTGCCCGAAAATACGCACCGTACCAAAAAACTTCCATACACAAATTTACATGAATATTTCCATACGTATTTCCAACTTGCTCTGAAATTTCCTACATTTTGCTCTCAAAATTTGCAAAAATCTCGGCAAAAATTAACAGTAATAATAATAATAAATAGCAGTAATTTTGACAAAAACAAGAAAAATAATGACATCAAGTAATCACATTTTATAAAAAAAAAACAATATACATATATATATATATATATATATATATATATATATATAAATATCGATCAATCAAAGAAAAATTTTTTGACATAAAAACTGAAATGTGTTTCCAAAAATTCCATTTTAAATATTAATTTAATTTCACATTTTATCATTAAATTGGAAAGCGTTCAATTATTTTGAAGCTTCTAGTCCGAAGCTTTCACGTTAATATGTGACATTTTCATTATTTCGCAGATTATATTACACTTCATAAAAAGATCTTAGCTTTCTAAAGTAGGTTTTATGGTTCTTAATGATTTTATGACAATATCTTTTAATTTTTTATTGACTAAAATTATAATTGCATGATTTCGGAAAAAGGGACATTTTGTGGGATTTTTAGTATAGCTGCTTTTATTGGCATCACCAAAATGACAGACGCACGATCTGTCAACGCAACATTTAGTTTTGCAAAGTTTGAGGTCGCCCGTTTTGACAGCTTATATCGTAAAGTTTTTACAACGGAGACCAAAGTACGGTCAAAGGCCGACCGACCTAACGCAGTATTGTAATTCAGGTATTAGTTGCAGCAATTTTCGTTTGGCAAAATAATATAAACAAAGAGAGAGAGAGAGAGAGAGATAAAGGAGAACAGCAACAGTATTTGCTTGTAAAACTAGTTTGCAAAACTTTTTTTGTAATTTCTATCAAGTAATAAAATCAGAGAGACTCAAACTACAGCCATGATAGTGAAACTGCACTTCTTCTTTTAAACTGCAATAAAAAAAAATTTATTTTTTGGCACATCTGTGGCTCATTACCTTCCGAATGATATAAGGATCATGTCCTTTTTTGTATTATAAATATTAAAAAAGTGTACCACAAGTTTTTTGTTTGCGTATTAATATATAGATTACTAGAAAATTATTGACAGTGTTGATAACTTTGTTGTTGGAAATTGATAGAACAAAATTAAAACTACACATATATTATTTTCTAAGAATTCCCGGGAAAAATGTACATTTTAGTCCGGGAAATTTTGTCCGGGATTCCCTATAATCAGCCCATTTTTAGTAAAAACCATTACTATAATACTGAACTATAATACTGAATGAAATAACGTATTTATTTTTAAAGATATGGGATTTTTAAAATTCGGGTTATCCATATTATTCCAAAGGTTACCCCGAAAAATGATTTGATTATAATCATTTTTGATACAAATGTTGTTTGTGGGAGATAGATATGTTGGGAATAGTTTTGGAGATAGAATATTTTAAACGTATTATATGTAAGACTAACTATAAAATAGTTGAGTATTATATGACGCGTTGAAAGCAAAAGAGAAACATATTTTTATTGCAAGCAAAAGAGGAATGTAAAATAAATTCAAGCAAAAATGTAACAGGACAAGTTGCAAGAACGTTTTTGCAAGCAACGGAAGGTTGTAAGCCAACATCAAAGGCGAGTAAGTTGCTAGAATTTGTTGATATACTCTAAAATGACAAAATCTTATCAACAAAGTTGCCGTGAGGGCTTGTTTACGTTTTATTTTTCATTGGAATTCTAAGCATTGTTTGTTTACAGTTTTTTTGCATGGTTTTTGTTTTTGCTCTTTTTTTTTTGTCGGTAGGTTTTTGCTGCACTATGATTTTCTTTACTTACTTAGCTGAACATTTCGTCGATCGTCAGAAAAGTTATATTTTTCCCTTTTTGTCTAATCTCTTTAAATTCAAATGTACCCAAGAACAAAATTATAGAAAATTTTACCATCTTTAAAATGCCATAAAAAATGTTTACTAAATTTATTAATTTTTTTTAACTTAACTTAATATTTTATATTTCTACATAAATCCATCCCTTCTGTACCTATATAATAAATATAATTTCATTCACAATAAATCATATTGGTCTAGTTACCACGCAGCACAGAGGAATCGCTTCATACATTTCTTGAAAAAATATAGAAGGAGTGGTCCTATGATAATGAAATTTTGCATGCTTGATTAAACGCATTTAATTAAGAAACTCCTACCTCCCATACCAAGAGACTTTATCAAAAATGTAAAAAAACTTTTGATTCCACAAAAATTAATATATGGACTTGAAATTTTGTAAATAAGCTTAAACATGCACTCTGAGTACAAAATCCAAAGAAATTGAGTGAAAACCACGCCTACCTCCCGTACAAAGTGACTATCAAAAAACAAATGCGAAAATTTTCTGTTAAAACTATGACGAAAATGTCTTTACGAATAAACATTTTATTGACTGCTTAAGACTTTGAATATTCTTTGGTTCGGCCGTGGGGGTATTTTAAGACTCTCACAAATTAGAACCATTTTGTTCCACGGGTGGTTCTAATTTAGAAAATGTTCTCATTTCTGGGCTTTTTTTCACAGAAAGATAAAAAAAGAAATTTATAAGAAAAGATAGATACTGTTTAAAAAAATGTATGTTAACTCAAAAGAATTTTTATTTATTAATATTTAATGTTTTTTTCAGCATAAAAATCATATAATTCCCATATTTTTATATATATCAATGAGCAAAGATCACTTATGAATTTAATAAATAAAGAAAGTGCATTCAAAATTGAAAGGGTAAGTTCTAATTTCTGGACAGTTCGAATTTGTGAGAAGAGTTTATTAACAAAATTTAATATAAGTTTTAAATTGAATAATGAGAAAATTAATTGAAAAGGAAATTGCTAAAATGAAGCAATTAATATAAAATATAAAAAATTTTATATTTTTAAAAATTAATAATAATTTTTTTTTAAATATAAAAAAACGAAGAAAGTCAAAATAAAAAATATAAATTATATACAAAATAAAATATATAAATAAAACAATAAAAATATAAATACAAAAATATAAGTCCAAAAATGGATTTATTTCACATTATTTGATTTGATGATTATTTATTTTTAATGGGAGCGTTTACAGGCTGCAACACCTATGTTTTTTTAATTGAATTTTACACTTTACCTTATGATTTAAGAAATATGTATTAATTTTATTTAATCTTTATAAATAACATTTATTTTGTGCATGTATTTAATTTTTTTTAATAAATTTTTGAATTTGTTGTTAGACTTATTATATTTTTAATATTTACTAAATTTACTTTACTAAAAATAGAAAGAAATAAGAAATAAAAAGTTATGTTTTCGGTTTTGATATTGGGTTTTACTTCTGATATATTGATATATTATCGAAAGTATTTTTGCTCAGATGAGAACAAAAAAAATTAAGGATAAAAAATATCTTTCTTTTTTTTTAATTTACATTATATGCATGCGTATAAAAAATAAAATTAGTTTTAAAAGGATGAGGAAAACATTGCTTCGGAAAATAATCGGTCAATTCAGTGGCAAATTGCGCAGTGCAGAGAGGTAAAAAAATAAATGACCAATTTTAAAAATCTTGAAAATAAAAAAACAAAATATGTAACAAATTTGAAAATAAAAATAATTTAACAAAAATTGCTTGGTTAATTAAACAAATAATAAAAATTAAATTATTTTCTTTAATTTTTTTCAAAAGATATAAGAAGAAGTGCAAAAATAAAATAAAAATATTTTTGAAAATATTAAAAAAATATTGAACAAATTTTTGAAATTTTTTCAGTCCTTATGCTTCTATTTATATATGCTCTAAATGCTTACTAATTATATATTTTTCGAATTATCAATCGTATATGTCAGTTTTAGAAATATATTTTCAAAAATAAGACACGGTGTAAAAATAAAATAAACTAGTAAGAAATGATCTTCGACTGGGCCGAAGTTAAAATACCCCCACGTCCGAACCGAAGTATATTCAAAGTCTTAAGCCGTCAATAAAATGTTTATTTGTATAAAACATTTTTGTTATACCTACATAGTTTTAACAGAAAATATTCGCTTTCATTTTTTATAAAATCACTTTGTATGGGGGGTGGGTGTGGTTTTCACTCGATTTGGTTGAATTTTATACACAAAGTGCATGTTATATATCAAAGTGAATAAGCAAAATTTCAAGTCCATATATTATTTTTTGTGGAATTTAAAGAGATTTTACCTTTTTGATGAAGTCACTTTGTATGGGAGGTAGGCGTGGTTTTTATCCGATTTGGTTGAATTTCATACTTAGAGTGCACTTTAAATATCGGAGCTCATATGCGAAATTTCAAGTCCATATATTAATTTTTGTGGAATTCTAAGAGATTTTACCGTTTTGATAAAGGCACTTTGTATGGGAGGTAGGCGTGGTTTTCATCCGATTTGGCTCATTTTCGAACTTGACCTTAGTTTTTTAGATAAAAGCTTAAATATTGAATTTCGTGATGATAGCTTGAAAATTACGGCTGTAATCGTGACGACAGACGGACAGACGGACAGACGGACAGACGGACAGACAGACGGACATGGCTAAATCAACTCGGGTGGTGATGCTGATCAATAATATATATACTTTTCTATACCTACCACGCCTCCTTATGGGCGTTACAAACGGAGTGACAAAATTAATATACCCCCATTTACGTTTTTTAAACGTGGGGGTATAAAAATTATAGTTTTTGCTCTGTGTAAGCGCCTCAATACAAAATAAATAATTAATCAATCAAATCGAATAAAATAAAATAAATCAATTTTTATATTATGTTTTATATACAGGGTGTTTCACGAAGTTCTGGACAAATTTTTCCAGCGTATTCCTTGGCTCATTTCTTAAAAGTCTACTAGGACCATGTCCGAAAATGCACGATTGCGAAATGGCAGCGTGTTCCAAATTTTCGGATTGGTGGTCGGAGGGTAGTAGGGTAAAGTTGCTTACTTCTGAGCCAGTGGTTGGATTTTTTTGTATTTGGGCTTGTTGGAAAGGTCTTTAAAAGACCTTTCAGTATAAAATAAAACAAATTAACATAACCTCAATTTGCTCAGCCATATGGCAGGTAACTTATGGTTTTTTTTTTCTTTTAAAAGATATTAATACCTCTTACCTTTCTAAAAATACCAAAACGAAGCCCGAAGGTCTTACCGTTCCAAAGTTATGACCATTTGACTGAAATGCAAAATTTTTTTTTTTGAAGCAAAATAACCCCACACATTTATTTGATTTTGTAAATTAACATGTAAATAAATAAATAAATAAATAAATAAATAAAATAATTAATTTAAACAAAAACATGTATGGCGCGTCCTTTACAAAGGCAAGAAACATCCATTCCATTTCACACCAGTTCACATTGGGCCAGAAATTTCAATAAGTGGCCAAAAGTCAAATATTTTCTGTATACAAATGATTCTTACGATTGATAACGGGACACATTAAGGTACCCTGAGACGAAATATTATTAATATAAAATTAAAAATTACAATTTGGGAGGCATTTTAAGTCAAAAATTGCAATTTTTTTTTATTTACATCTAAAATTTGAAATCCTCAACAGTATAACTATTTCTCAAACTTTTTTAAAATTTTTAGCACTTTTGTAAACACATTGAATACAATGTTAAAAATATACATATATATATATACATATTTTCTTTTGTTTTTAATCCTTTTTTCCACATACAAAATACAAAAAAATGGGGTTTAAAAAAAAATTCGGCGCCTAAAGAAGATTCCCCGAGATTCCGCTCGTAATTGAAATAATTTACATGCTATTACTTTCTATAAGATATTTACTTGAAGAGGGATATGCACACTTTTGCACGTTTTTATTTACTTTTGAGAAATTTATAAAAAACTAACGTCGAACAGTGTAACGAGTTCTATGGGATGGGGGACAACAATAGAAGGAATCATCGTAGGTACATACATGAAACTAAGCATGTGTCATTATTTCATAAATATATAGCGCCACACAATCAATATCGGCCACGCCCTTCGCCCACCTCCCATACAAAACTTAGATTAAAAGAGCAATATCTTCAGTTGTAGAAAGTGTAGAGAACAAAATTAACTTGAATTTCATTAAATAGATTAAACACTTTGGGAATCTGTTTAGAAAGAGTTGTTTTGAAACATACTCAAAAATAAAGAAAACCAAAACTGCCTTTTTTCTTTAATTGCGTTTGAAACTTATGAATCATTTGTTATTTTCCCCTATAAATTTGCTCATTTAAGCCAAAACATGCTATAGGGAAAGCGTCATTAAATCCGTAATTTTGATTTTATGTGATAGATCTTTCGGAAATGTGCTTAGAAAGAGTTGTTATAAAACATGATGAAAAAAAAAAACCAAAACTAACAAAATATTTTACTCGCCCACTTGCAGAAATCATTTTGAATAAAATTAATTAAAGATTTAATTAAATTAATAAAATTAAAAATAAATATTTTTTTAGGGTAACTGAAAACATATTTCATATTTATGGTCTACATTTTTTTTATGTAATAAAATATATAAATATGTCGCAGAGTGTACATTTAACTACGGAACGTCAAGCATTCGTAGTGTGTTTGGATGTGATCATAGGTTGCACGTTGACTAAAATCAAATTGAAAAATTTTGATGAACGACATTTAAAGCAGAGATAAAATTTGAGAATTGGAATGGAGATCAGATACGAATAGAACGTGCAACCTTTGAATACATCGCGTTCTGGAAATTACTAATTTAAATAAAAGACTTCAAATATCCTTGAAGCTTCGCCCGATGTTGAAGCTTCGTTAAATATATAAAAAACAAGAGATAAAAAAAACTACAAAAACAAAAAAGCAGAAAAAATATAAAAAAACATGGGGATCTCCCCGCAACCTTCATGTGGTGACCCAGGAAACTATATACATGTGTCATTTACGTAGGCTAATTGCGGGTTTTTTGTTTCTCGATTTCATAACATATTTATTGTTGTAAAAGTGTTATTTTCTAAAACCTTGTATATTTATTTTTAGTTCACAGATCACATGTCAGATTCGGTAAAAGCAACGCCTTGATCTTTCTCGTATCCCGCCTTCTTTTTAATACCACAGAAGATCCATTGTTGGATCCCACTCACTTTTTCTAAAATTATCGAAAACGATTGTACCCACCCCTTTACCCAATTTCAATACCCTAGTCCCAACACTAACTGAGATACGGAATTTTATTAATAGTGACACGCCCCTTTGTTAAATCCAGTCCAATTTTTCATCATGCTCGACAAAAGATCCCACAAAACACTGTACCGAATTTTAATAACCTAGCCCCACTATTAGACGAGATACAGTATTTTATTGAAATTGCCACGCCCCATTCTTGATTCCTGCCCACTTATTTTCTCGTGCTTGAAGAAGGTCCTGTGTTTAGTATTCTGTACCAATTTTTATTTAATTCTGTCGATGCATTGCCAAGATATGAGTTTTGGCCACTTTTTCAAATTTCTGGCCCAATGTGCAGTTCAAGAACTCTTGCCGACCGATTTGCCACTACGCGGAAATCTGTCTTTTTTCGGACAGCTCTGTATCTCGGCTATTTCACCTCTTTCTAATTAGTGTTTTATTTTATACTGAAAGGTCTTTTAAAGACCTTTCCAACAAGCCCAAAAACAAACAAATCCGACCACTGGCTCAGAAGTTAGCAACTTTACCCTACTACACTCCGACCACCGTCATAGTCATATATGACGCGTTGGTAGCAAAAGAGGAACATATTTTTAGTGCAAGCAAAAGAGGAATGTAAAATAAATTCAATGAAAAATGTAACTGGACAAGTTGCAAGAACATTTTTGCAAGCGACGGAAGGTTGTAAGCCAACATCAAAGGCGAGTAAGTTGCTAGAATTTGTTGATATACTCTAAAATGACAAAATCTTATCAACAAAGTTGCCGAGAGGCCTTGTTTGCGTTTTATTTTTTCATTGGAATTCCAAGCATTGTTTCTTTTTTTGCATAGTTTTTTCTGTAGAAAAAAAGAAAAGAAAAGAAAAAAGAAAAACCTTTCTTTTTCTGTAGGTTTTTTTTGCACTAGGATTTTCTTTACTTACTTAGCTGAACATTTCGTCGATCGTCAGATAAGTTATATTTTTTCGGTTTTGTCTATCTCAATGGAGCTATAGAAAAAACCATGTAACTTCTGAATTTCTTATTGGATTAAAATATACCCAAGAACAAAATTATAGAAAATTTTACCATCTTTAAAATGCCATCAAAAATTTTTACTTAATTTATTTATTTTTTTTTTAACTCAACTTAACTTAATATTATATATATCTACCTAAATCCACCGCTTCTGTACCTTTATAATAAATATAATTTCATTCACAATTTATCATATTGGTCTAGTTACCGCGTAGCACAGAGGAATCGATTCATACATTTCTTGAAAAAATATAGAAGAAGTGGTCCTATGATAATGAAATTTTGCATGCTTGGTTAAACGCATTTAATTAAGAAACGCCCACCTCCCATACCAAGAGACTTTATCAAAAATGTAAAATATCTTTTGATTCCACAAAAATTAATATATGGACTTCAAATTTTGTAAATAAGCTTAAACACGCCTACCTCCCGTACAAAGTGACTATCAAAAGCCAAAAGCAAAAATTTTCTGTTAAAACTATGACGAAAATGTCTTTACGAATAAACATTTTATTGACTGCTTAAGGCTTTGAATAGGCTTTGGTTCGGCCGTGGGAGTATTTTAACTTCGGCCCAGTCGAAGATCATTTCTTACTAGTAATTAAATAAAATAAAATAAAATGAAAAATGAGAGTACAGCAGACTCTCACAAATTAGAACCATTTTGTTCCACGGGTGGTTCTAATTTAGGAAATGTTCTAATTTTTGGACATTTTTTCACAGAAATTTAAAAGAAAAGATAGATACTGTTTAAAAAAAATGTATGTTAACTAAAAGAATTTTTATTTATTAATATTTAATGTTTTTTTAGCAGTTTTAGAGCATAAAACTCATATAATTCCCAGTTTTATATATATAATTTAATAAATAAAGAAAGTGCATTCAAAATTGAAAGGGTAAGTTCTAATTTCTGGACAGTTCGAATTTGTGAGAAGAGTTTATTAACAAAATTTAATATAAGTTTTAAATTGAATAATGAGAAAATTAATTGAAAAGGAAATTGCTAAAATGAAGCAATTAATATAAAATATAAAAAAATATATATTTTCAACAATTAATAATTTTTTTTTAAATATAAAAAACGAAGAAAGTCAAAATAAAAAATTATAAATTATATACAAAAAAAAAAACATAAATATAAATAAAACAATAAAAATATATATTAAAATATAAATCCAAAAATGGATTTATTTCACATTATTTGATTTGATGATTATTTATTTTTAATGGGAGCGTTTACACGCTGCAACATCTATGTTTTTTAATTGGATTTTACTTTACCTTATGTTTTAAAAAATATATAAGAATTTTATTTAATTTTTTTAAATAACATTTGTTTTATGCATGTTTTTAATTTCTTTAATTAATTTTTGAATTTTTTTTGTTAGACTGCTGATATTTATTTTTAATTTTTACTAAGTTTTTTTTCATAATTTTAGGATGTTTAAAGTTGTTGAAAATATTAACCAAATTGATGAAATTGTTGGAAATTTGTAATTGTTTTTTTTTTATTCTTTTCGACGTTTTTTATAATGAGTGTGGTTTTATTTTTTTAATATAATGAAAATTACAATTTTATTTTTTCTCTTTAAAAACTTGAAAATAATGAAAGTATAAACGGAAAAAATTATATAAAAAAAAACTAAAATTAAAACCAAAACATTAAAAAGTATTAAAACATCAAAATAAGAAAGAAAATAGAAAGAAAAAATTATGTTTTCGGTTTTGACATTGGGTTTTATTTCTGATATGTTGATATATTTTCGAAAATATTTTTGCTCAGATGAGAATAAAATATGTATTTAAAAAATGCTTTTATAGTAAATCTGTAATATTTTTTCAAGGATAAAAAATTATCTATTTTTTGTTTTAAAATGTACATTATATGCATGCGTATAAAATATAAAATTAGTTATAAAAGCCTGAGGAACACATTGCTTCAGAAAATAATCGGTCAATTCAGTGGCAAATTCAGCGCAGTGCAGAGAGGTAAAAAAATAAATGACCAATTTTGAAAATCTTGGAAATAAACAAAAAACAAATATGTAACAAATTTGAAAATAAAAAAAATTTAACAAAAATTGCTTGATTAATTTAAAATATTAAAAAAATTAAATTATATTCTTAAAAATTTTTTTAAAAGATATAAGAAGAGTGCAAAAATAAAATAAAGATATTGTTGAAAATAAACTTTGAAATTTTTTAAGTCTTTGCTTTTTTAAGAAAATAAAAATTTGAATTTCGTAAGATTTTCTTTTTTCTATAAAAAATGATCGTGCCGAACATAGGATAATTAAATGCTTACTACTTATATATTTTGCGAATTGTCAATCGTTTTTGTCAGTTTTAGAAATACATTTTCAAAAATAAGACACGGTCTCGGCGGCCTCGGTAGTCGAGTTGTTAGCGTGCTCGACTGCCACCCCAGAGGTCACGGGTTCGATTCCCGACCAGGCCATGGTCCTTCGCTTTAAAAACCTTTCTAAATTTTTTATCCTCATTTCTAATGAACTGAAATTAAAAAATTCATCAATATTTACAACTTGAAGTTGTAGTTGATGGTAGAGAAGTTTGTGGATGAGATTGCCTTATAACTTGAATTGCCTGAGGTAAAGGCATAACACTTGCCTCTGATTCAAATTCACATGTTTCTTTGGCTTTCCATCACGCTTAGAACATCCTACACGTGTTTCACTTGATTGCCCTTTTCTTCCCAATAATCTATCATCCCATTTCGAACCAAGGCAGACTTGACTGAATAGGTATTCCACCTGAAATCCTTGGTTCAAAGCTAAAAAAAAAAAAAAATCAATTTTTATATTATTTTTTTATATACATATATTAATATTTTTTTTTCATTTAAGTTTCTCATAATTTTATATAATGTTATTCATAATTATTATTTATGTTATATTTCAACTGTTTTATTTTTCAACAAATCGTTCGTTACTTTCGTTAATTTTGTTTATTTTATAAAGTACTTAATTTTTTTACTTATACTCTTATTTTTAATTTTATTTTATTTTATTTAGTAAATATTTTTTTGCATGTTATAGTGTTATTGATTTATCTTTTATTTACAATAAGGAACATGGATATTTACTTTATTGAAATATTTTTATTGCTTATTTTAGTGGCAACAAAGTATCTACATAGAGCAGCAACAATAAAAACTAGTGGGTCTAGCTGGCGGTTGTCCTGCGTTCCAATTAGCCAATATGATTTATTATGATAAATTATAAATTGAAATTTTATATAGGTAAATTATGGTGGATATAGGTAGATAGATATAATATAATAGTTTTAACAGTTAAAAAATTTTCTAAATTTAGTAAAAAAAATATATAAATATATTTTATATAATAATTTTGTCCTTGGGTACATTTCAAGCCAATAAGAAAATAAAAATTTACATCGTTTTTTCTATAGCTCCATTGAGATAAACAAAAACGGAAAAATATAACTTATCTGACGATCGACGAAATGTTCAGCTAAAAAAGTAAGGAAAATCCGAATGAAAGAGAAACGTACCCAAAAAGAAAGAAGAGCAAAATCAAAAACCATGCACAAAAAAAAAAAACTAAACAAGGCCTCACGGCAACTATGTTGATAAGATTTTGTCATTTTAGAGTCTATCAACAAATTCTAGCAACTTACTCGCCTTTGATGTTGGCTTACAACCTTCCGTCGCTTGCAAAAATGTTCTTGCAACTTGGCCTGTTACATTTTTGCTTGAATTTATTTTACAATCCTCTTTTGCTTGCACTAAAAATATGTTCCTCTTTTGGTTTCAACGCGTCATACAGCAGCAACAATACAACCTAGTTGGTCTAAATGGCGGTTGTCTTGCGTTCCAATTAGCCAATATTGATTGACAATATTGAATTAGATTTATTATGGAATTAATTATATTTTTCATATATGTAGGTAAATAAGGGTGGATATAGGTAGATAGATATAATATAATAGTTTAAACAGTTAAAAAATGAAATAAATTTAGTGAAAAAATATATATAAATATTTTATATAATTTTGTCCTTGGGTACATTTCAATAGAATCAGAAATTAAAAATTTACATCGTTTTATCTATGCTTCATTGAGATAGACGAAATCGGAAAAATATAACTTTCCTGACGATCGACGAAATGTTCAGCTAAAACAGTAAAGAAAATCATAGCGTAACAAAAACCTACAATGTTTAGAATTCCAATGAAAAAATAAAACGTAAACAAGGCCTCGCGGCAACTTTGTTGATAAGATTTTGTCATTTTAGAGTCTATCAACAAATTCTAGCAACTTACTCGCCTTTGACGTTGGCTTACAACCTTCCGTCGCTTGCAAAAATGTTCTTGCAACTTGTCCTGTTACATTTTTGCTTGAATTTATTTTACAATCCTCTTTTGTTTGCACTAAAAATATGTTCCTCTTTTGCTTTCAACGCGTCATATTTAATAAAACAAACCAAGCGGAGGTTTGACCTACTTATGATCGCTTGATCAATTGATATTTTGAAATAGCTTTGGTTCTGAAAGAACGCAACTTCTTTGGTTCTTTTCTTTAATACACACGTACGTTGGTATGTAATTAATGTACTTATATGGAAAAATAAGAATTATGTATCCTTCAATAGGCAAGTTGTAAGATTATTTTTTAAAAATGAAGAAATAGATTGATTTGAGACTTGAAAGAATTCAGTAACAAAAGCTCAAGTCTTTTTCTGGTGACGAGGGTGGGATACTTGAACGTATCCCTTAAAACGCGAGTGAAATAAAAATAAGTCGCAATTAAGTTACGATGGAGTTCAATCCTTTATCAGCTATCGGGAAAAAAAGGAAAACTACTGCAGGAGCAGTTTGTTAAAAATAAAAATAATAACGCGAATTTAACGCAGGAGCAGTTCAAGTGAAATAAAAAAAAAAATTTTAAGTCGCGGAAAAAATGTTTTTATTGCAGGAGCAGTTTGTTAAAAAAAAGAACATTTTTTTAAGAAAAAAAAACTCAAGTTTTAATCTGATTACTAGTAACAGTATTAATGCGACAAAAAAAAGTTTCTAACAAAAATTTTGAAGAAAAAACAAGTGAAAAAATACTAAGAGAAGAATTAAATCATTGAAAAATATAAAAACAAATATTAACAGTGAGCAAGAAAATAATTTTCAACAGACACAAAAAGCATCCACATGGAAATAAAACAAAACTAAAGGAGAATCTAAGTAAGGATTTCAACAGTTGCTGACCAGAAATTTGATATCTGCAAAAAGACGTGCTTGTCCAGAAGGATCATTACCCGGCAAAGAATAACAAAACCTCTACAGAGTTGAAGGCCTAAAGGATGTGGGCTTTATTTTAATTTATTAGTTTATTATTAGTAAATATATTAAATAACATATTGTAATGAAATCAATAATAAGACTAGGACAGACGATAAACAATTTTGGACCAGATATAGAAGAACATAGTCGACTTTTAAGACTCAATTCAAAAACGTCATTTAAACTAGGACAGGCAGTGAGTGATGAAGAAGTTCAAAGAACTCTTGACTTAAACATAAAAACAGGTGTACAGATATTTAAATCAAAGTTATCTGAACCAATGAAGTCAATTCTTTTTTGTGTGAATCCAGACCCATTGGAACAAGCAATAAGCATACAGCATACTAGAGGCTGGATATGCTTACAGTAATGAAAATATTACACAAAATAATTCAACTAACAAGGGTAGAACGGAGAATTCGAGCCGTAGTCAAGCTAACATGAGCTATAATAACAACACTAAAAACTTTTGTTAAAAAAGATATAGTAAATATAACAAAAACCAAAATAATAATAATAATTCAAATTAGGATTCTTTTTCTAGAAATAATGCAAACAGTAATTATAATTCAAATAGAAGAAATAATTATTCAAATAATAACTCCATAGAGAACAGAATAATGAAAATAATAATTATAATGCCAATGGAAGAAATAAATAGTCAAACAATAACTCGTTCCACAGAGAACAAAATAATGAAAAAAATAATTATAATTCAAATGGAAGAAATCCATAGGGAACAAAATAATGAAAATAACAATTATAATCCAAACGGAGGATATAAAGGGTGATTTTTTTGAGGTTATGATTTTCATGCATTAGTATTTGACAGATCACGTGGGATTTCAGGCATGGTGTCAAAGAGAAAGATGCTCAGTATGCTTTGACATTTCATCATGAACGATGAACGATCTGCCACAACGTCGAATTTTCAGTGAATGGGCCCTAGAAAAGTTGGCAGAAAATCCGCTTTTTTATCGACAAATTTTGTTCAGCGATGAGGCTCATTTCTGGTTGAATGGCTACGTAAATAAGCAAAATTGCCGCATTTGGAGTGAAGAGCAACCAGAAGCCGTTCAAGAACTGGCCATGCATCCCGAAAAATGCACTGTTTGGTGTGGTTTGTACGCTGGTGGAATCATTGGACCGTATTTTTTCAAAGATGCTGTTGGACGCAACGTTACGGTGAATGGTGATCGCTATCGTTCGATGCTAACAAACTTTTTGTTGCCAAAAATGGAAGAACTGAACTTGGTTGACATGTGGTTTCAACAAGATGGCGCTACATGCCACACATCTCGCGATTCTATGGCCATTTTGAGGGAAAACTTCGGAGAACAATTAATCTCAAGAAATGGACCGGTAAGTTGGCCACCAAGATCATGCGATTTGACGCCTTTAGACTATTTTTTGTGGGGCTACGTCAAGTCTAAAGTCTACAGAAATAAGCCAGCAACTATTCCAGCTTTGGAAGACAACATTTCCGAAGAAATTCGGGCTATTCCGGCCGAAATGCTCGAAAAAGTTGCCCAAAATTGGACTTTCCGAATGGACCACCTAAGACGCAGCCGCGGTCAACATTTAAATGAAATTATCTTCAAAAAGTAAATGTCATGGACCAATCTAACGTTTCAAATAAAGAACCGATGAGATTTTGCAAATTTTATGCGTTTTTTTTTAAAAAAAAGTTATCAGGCACTTAAAAAATCACTCTTTACTTATTCAAGTCATAATCGAGTTAATGGATCCCGGGTCTCAAATAGAATTTTTGATAAACCCATGGACATTAACATTCATTAAGCTCAAAATAGACCAAATGGGTCTAATGTAAAAAAAAATTCAAATAAAAGCCTTACCCGAAATTTACCCTATTTCGGGTAACGGTATTTACCCTATATAACGGTAAAATCAAGGACAAAAGTTTTAAGATTTATAATCGATACGTAAGCGACCCATTCGATAATAAATCCAGAAATTTGCGACCCTAAATGGTTCGTGCACACTGAAAAAATTAACCTTTAGACTTTACAAAGTAATGCAGATATTGAGAAAGAAGTACAAATACCTTTGTTTGCGGAATTGGGTAGACCACTGCTTCATCACCAAAAGGTAGATTTTTATGTTTGTCAATTTCATGGTCTTTAGGTAATAATAGGGGTATTCACGGGTTACTGCGAATTGCAAGAATGCGAAAATGCAACATATTTTTCGCACTAACTCGTGAACATCAATATTGTAACATTATCATAGCTCAACGTACAAACTTAGCCTTTTTAAAGTTTTACCCAGATGGCAACTATGCTTGAAAACAACTATAATATGAATCAGCTGTTTCGCATCACTGTTTGTGCTCTTTCGCAATAGGTTTGAGCAGTGCGTAATTCAAGAAGAGTTGCAAAATTGCTTCTAATGTGTTTGTTGTTGGAATGAAGCAAAACTTCGCAATCTTGCATTTTCGCATCGTCGCAACTGTGTTTCGCATCAACTCGTGAATACCCCTATTATATTCAGACTAATTAATGCAAAAATAGATTATGAAACTAATAATCTATACACAAAAGGAATAGCAACCAAAATAAATTTTACTATTACAGATGAAAATGATCAATATTTTTCCAAAAAATGGTACCAAGGAATAGATATACCAGTGATCAAAAGAATGGATTGGTATACATCCCTAACAAAATGTCAGGAAATGAGAAGTTTGATATTATTGAAGGAATTCATGAAGTGATAAATAATGTAGCGACAAATGTTATTGTCAAATCCAATGTAGATGAGGAACAACAAATGGAGTTCAATCTAAAAAATGCTACCCCCGCCCAGTGGGAGGACTTCATACAAGTTTTGGTCATTAATAGTAAAAATAAACCTAGAGCTTTGAAATTTGGTATGAATGCTTTGTACAGTTAAAAATTAAATATATATAAGTTTGGATAAAATCCCCCCACAGACACGCCCACCTTCCATACCAATTTTTTTGCAGAAAATAGTAAAAATAAAAGTAGGGCTTTCATATTTGGTATGAATGCTTTGTACAGTTAAAAATGAAATATATATAAGTTTGGATCAAATCCGCCCGCAGACACGCCCACTTTCTTTTTTGACAAAAGTTGTAATCTTGAAGTTAGTCTTTACAAAATATTCTCGTATAATGTATTGGAAAATAGTTGTATTTCCGAATTTGAGCTAAATTTGCCGTCAGACACCCCCACCTTTTATCCTAATCTTCTTTCTTTCCATATAACACTTATTGAACTCTTCGTATACAAGTTTAAATTCTATGGGTTTTAAAATTTTTCTTAAGAAGATAAACATAAGCCGTACGGAGTCGGAATAAAGCTAGTTTACAATTTTAAAAATATTTTTTATTGCTCATAAAGCTCATTTCGTATAAGTTCTCGAGCTTCTAGTGACAGCTCTTTGTATTTTTTGTCTTTCTTCAGTCGCAAATGGCTGACAAGAGGATCGGAAGATATTAAAAGATGGTGAAAAATTTCTTCATTATTGGCAGTCCTGGTGTAGACTGCTATTGTGTAGACGTGCGTACATACATACTTTCAATATTTCACAACACTCTTGTATAGTTATGATTATATGACTTTATGAAAACTTTTTGAAAACTTATGAAAATTAAGCCTTAGCAATTTACTTCTTTAACACTTTTTGATGTTTTGTTTTCTTGCCTGCTTGCTTGTTTTTGATGTTTTGAGGACTTGTTTTAAAGTAACGGTACGCGTTAATCATACAGTAGGGTAAAAAATTTTGGGCACTTAGAATGTGTATTTAACAAATCTCATTAATTTCAGTTTATTGTTGTTTAATTGCTTTGACAAAAGGGCGTGGCTTTTTTTGTTATTTATCACTACAATTAATAAATGTAAAAAAGTAGCATATTTGCTCAATGGTTATGCCAAAAGGACACCTGTCAAATTGCGCACAGTCTAAGTCAACGTATAACGCCATCTATCGGGTTGTTACATTGACCCCAACACAGCGCCATCTACACTAAGGGAAAAAAATATTAAATTTATCCAAAAACTTTTTTAATTTATCCAAAAAGCGAGTCATTTTTGCACCAATAACGCATTTGAATAAATCGACTACGTAAATATTTAAAATTTATTTGAATACTTTTTTAATTAAATTAAATATTTAAATATTTAATCAGAATTAATAAAAAATATATTAAAATTATGCACGAATTTTTTAAAAATATCTTTAAAATATTTACTATTTGAAAATAAACTATCGCATTTAAAGAACATTTATATAAAAATATTGAATTTAAAAAAAACATATTTAAATTGAATATGTTATTAGTGGTTTTATGGTATTATTTTCTTCATATTGCGTTCATCAAATGCCATTGCCTGTATAATTTATTCTCGCTTCACTTTTTTCGTTCTCTAATTTATACTATTTTTGACAGTTGGCGCACTAATATTGCACCAACTGTCAAACATAGTATAAAATAGAGAACGAAAAAGTAATCTACAAAATATATCTAGGTAGAAGCAAATTATGCAGGTAAATGACAACCGGTCCAAGATGTTCTTGAGAAAACACCGAGTTGTCACTCCAACCTACATAATTTCATTTCGTTGCCAAACATGCATACTATATTACTCCTGAAACAATAACTAAATGAGAACTATGAGAACTGCAAATGCAAAAAATAAACTGCAGAAACAGAGTGCGATGCTGTTGCTGCTTGTCGGAGTATGTGTGTACGTGTGCGATGTTGTTGCTGCTTGCTTGTATGGAATATGTGTGTACGTGTGTGGTATAAATAAAATTCAAATACGGGAAAAAACGAGTTGTAAGGAAAACATTGGATTTATCCACGTAAATATTTGAATAAAATTTATACTCAGGCGTGGATAATGCTAATATGCGTTATTTCCCTCAGTGTATTAATTATCTCGTTACTTCTCCACAAAACGTCTTTTATCACAATGAATTTAACAACCATCAGTAATCATGTATGCCTCACAACGAATTTTCCACCTTTACATTGTTCAAAATCATCAGATCATGCGATAAAATGCAAAATTTCGTCGAAAAAAATTCACATTTTTTTCCGTTTTTCCGGAATTTTCCGAGTTTTCCACTACGAATTTCCTATTTTTCCATTCGAAAAGTCATTCCGAAACAATTGCACACAAAATTCCATACAAATAAATCAATTTTCGAATTTTCCAATTTCCCGACTTTTCCGGAGGGTTTTCCAAAATTTTCTTTCGTTAAATCCTTTTCCTGGTAATTATGAACAACTGCAAAAAATTGAGCCAAATCGGCCTACTATTTGTTACTTTTAATGTAATTTTCATTTTGAAGATACGCTGAATATAATAAAATGAAAAATTTTTAATTGACATTCAATGAGAAAAAATCACATTAAACCCATTTGGGGCAAGTTCGGGCAGCAAGAACCATATTTTTCTATAAATATATATATTTCTGGATACTATTTTGAAAAAACTGGAAATATGTTTTTATATGTTTTTTTTTACTGCTAAAGTTTTCAAACTTTTTAGCTTTTTTGCACTAAAAATGCTTATTTTTAAAAAATCACAAAAAATAAATTTATTTTAATAACAACAAAAAGCCTACATTTTATGAAACAATAAATATAATATTTTTATTATTTCTTCATTTCAATTCCATTCTATAAAAACAAAAAAAGTGGAACACTCACAACTGCAAGTAGTAAAAACAAGTGATATTCTCAATTTTTTGTCATTCAAAAAAGTTGAAATTTCGAACCATTTTCTGACCAAACCTTAAAAGATTTCTGATTGATTTTTTGGGTGTTTCTTATCTGAAGTATAAACTGTCGATTAGTAAAAAGTTTTTTTACAATTTCAAAACTTATATTTTTTCTATTTATGGCCACAAATTGAAAATTTCTGTCACAAGAGTACGAAGCGAATAAAAGTCTAATGGAAAAAAAATTAGAATACACCATTTGAACGAAGAAGAAAAAAGGAAATTAATAAAAGTTTTAATAAAGTGTTCTATTAGGAAAATTCGGACCTTACTTTTACCAATGCAATTAAGCTTGAAATTCGAACGTCCGAACAAATCCTGCAAAAAATTATAGATACCTGTGTATCGGATTCGATGCTGTTTTGTATCGAATTCGATGTCTTTACAAAAGGTACCAAAAAAGGTACGATCACTGCAACCATGATAACAAGCAATTGGTTTTTCAGTCAGTCTGTTGTCGAGCTTAGAGTGAGTGTAATGTATGACTTTGGTTGTGCTCTGTGCGAGGTTGAGCAATGTGTATGTGTATAGTGAGCGAAATAAAAGTGAGTTTTTGTATAACCTTTTCCCACTGTAAAAAGTGTGTTTTATTTATATTAACAATGGAGTTAATTGGTCCTTCGAGGGGAGCGAGGCCACGGATCCAAAACATTGGTCCGAGTCGAGCCGGATTGAAGAGCGCAGGAATGAGCTAAGTAAGTTACAGCAAAAAAAAAAAAATGCTTCAAAGTGGCCTTCAAAATTTGAATTTTGTCGGTTGGAATAAAGCGAAAAGAAATACGTAGAGCGAGAACAGTGCGAGAAATGAAATGAAAAAAAAAAGAAATAAAAAAGAATAAAATCACAAAAGTGTGCATACATATAAAATACAAATAGCGAGAGTCAACCCAGCTTGGCTGGTGCAGTTGAGTGCGGATGAGAGCGAGATATTTGAGCGACAACCGAAATAAGGGTTGAAAATTTGAGCTTGTTGCGCAGTGCGTCTTTCTATGTGCGATCTTCAAAGTGCGAAGTGAATATTGTGCAACACAAATAAAATAAAAAAAAAATATAGCGAAAAATTTCAAATTTGTAATTAACTTTAAAGAAATAAAGGAAAATAATAAATAAAATTAGAGCTGTGCGATAAATTAACATATGGTGCGTGTGTGAAAATGTGCGTTAAAATATTAAAAGCAACAATGAGCGTTGCAAACATATGTATATAAGTAGAAAAATGTGCGTAGAAACAGAAATGAAGCAACAATGAGCGTTGCACGCATATTTATATATGTGAAAATGTGCGTAAAAATATTAAAAGCAACAATGAGCGTTGCACACATATACTATATATGTAAAAAATGTGCGTAGGAATCAAATTGAAAGCAACAATGAGCGTTGCACACATATACTATACATATGTATGTAAAAATGTGCGTAGAAATAGAAACGAAGCAACAATGAGCGTTGCATATATGTAGTACATAGTATGTACGCATAAAGAAATAAAATTAAAAGCAACAATGAGCGTTGCAAGAGCATAAAAAGTCGCTGCTTTCATATGAGCTAAGAATGTGCGTTGCTCAATATATGTATGAAATTCAGCGCAAAGAATTGAAATTGCTGACATGCAAATGGCAACGTATTTTGCTGTTGCTTTGTCAGAAGTCTCTTGTGTTCTTTATTTTTCCAAACATGCATTTTTCATTTGTGCAAGGGAATGGGCAAGAAGGCGAATAAACGTTACGGCATTCGACCTAAAAACACAAAAAATAAAGAGGCAGTAAGTAAACGGGCGAGTAAAAGAAAAAATTGAGCTATGATTATAAAATGAGCAAAGAAAGAACAGAGCTACGATTATAAAATGAGCAAAGAAAGAACAGAAAGAACACAAGATTAGAGCAAGTAAGAAATGAAAGCTAGAGTAAGTAAATGAGCGATGATTATCGATAAATCGATAAGCTGGGCAAGAGAGATTTTGAGCAGTTAAATAAATTTAAAATTTAAATTTTAAAATTTAATTTAAATTTATTACTGCGAGCTAAAAATGAGCATGTTAAGATTGAGCAATATTGATAGAATAATTTAGATATTTTTGACAGACGCAACGCACCATAAGTGATTGTTATAAAATTAAATGAATTATTATTATCATAATTATATTCTTTGTATAAAGATGAGCGAAAATAAGTTGTGGTCAATGGCGACCTCAATTAAACGTATTGCCGACTTGAGGCTAGCTGTGGTTTTTGGAGTACTGGGGCTAGAAGATGTGCAGACCAGATTGGAGCTAATTGAAAATCAGTGGGAGCGCTTGAATCAGGTTGATGATGAGCTTTTGGGCGAGAGATGGTACAATCTGTGCAAGTAAAAGATGAGATACAAGAACTGAAGCATGAGCTTAATATTTTAATAAAATAAGAGCAAATTTTAGACAAAATCGAAAAACTGTTAATTAAGAGCACGGGTATTTTTAATTCACAAAATGTTCAGAACAGTAGCTTCAGCGATTGTGGCAATTAGATCAAGTGGGCGAAAGTTCTAGAAAACATTAGAAGAAGAGACTGTTGAGCAATTTTTTATGAGAACTTTTTCAAAATATGCGCGGGGCAGATTCATTGTTGAAATTACAATGCGATCAGATGTAAAATTTATTGGAAACTAAAGCTACAGCTTTACGTCGTTTCATGCATTTAGAGAACAAATTAGAGAAAGATTCTACATTGCGAGAAAAGTATATCGAGTTTTTGAGGGCATATGAAAAGCTAGGGCACATGAAGCTGGCGACAAAACCACCAGAGGAAAATAAACAAGTTTATTATATTCCTCATCACAGCGTTACAAAAAAATCACTGTGGTATTCGACGCCAGTTACTGGACTGATTTTGGCATTTCTTTGAATCAAATTTAATTGCTGGGCGAGAAATTGCAAAGAGATTTGCATGATAAAGTTATGCGTTTTAGACGTCATAAAATTGCAGTTTGCGCAGATATTAAAATGATGTTTAGACAAGTGCGAATTTTAGAAGAGTAATGGGATAGCAAATAATTTTTGGCGAAAGAATAAAGAAGAGCTATCAAAAGAGTATTGGTTGACGGTTGTCACATATGGCATGAAGTCATCAGCATACAATGCAGAGCGAGCATTGATACAGTGTGCAAGAGATACTAAAGAAAAGTTTTCTACAGCGGCACAGGTCATAGAAAATTACTTTTGTATGGAAGATTGTGCTAGTGGTGCTGATTCAGAGCTAGAAGTGCAAGGGCAAGCCAAGGAAATTGATATTGTGCTAAGAGGTGCGGGCTTTGAGCTTTGTAAATAGAAATCCAAGTCTGAGCGAGTTATGAGAGCTATGAATTCTGAATTTGAAGATGATGTAATTTTTATAAATGAAGAGAGAATCTCTGTGCTTGGGCTAAAGTGGGTGATGAGCAAAGATATATATACTTTCGTAGTGAAAACTCCAGCGCTAGATAGTGCAATAAAGAAAAGAAGCAAGCTGTGTTGAGCAAATTTATGATCCTAATGGGTTTGTCTCACCTGTTACCATCAGGGGGAAGATTCTTATCAAAGATTTTTGGAAAAAGAGCTTAGAATAGGATGATTAATTATCACAAGAGTTGGCTGTAAATTCAAAGAGCTTTGGGAAGGTATAAGAGATTTAGAAAAATTTGAGATAGAGAGATGACTTGGTCTAAAATATATATGAGCAAGTTGAGAGCACAGAAGTAATGAGCAAATTCAAGGTTAATACCACAAAAACGAGCAATAAGTTATTACAAATATATGTGCCTGGGATGAATAATATTGCGCTAATTTGAATTGTGCCTACTCTGGAAAAGGCTGTAAATATATTGAGCTATGAGCTACGTTTCGTCAAAAGAGCTAGGAGCATAAGCAAACGTAGACGATCGCAGAGAAAGAAAATTTCTATTTTATCTCCAACTGCTGAAGAAAAAAGACGAGCATTGAATTATTTGGTGAAAGAATCACAAGAGCAAAACTTTTTAAAGAGCCAGAAGTAATAAAAAGAGCTAGACGTGTGCAAGTAGGGAGTAGTGTCGAACCTTCAACAACCTTAATGTATTCCAAAGGAATACCTTCAACACCCTTAATGTATTCCAGAGGAGTGGGGGGAAGGCTCAATAGAGCAAATAATATGTATAAAATGAAGCATTCAATTTGGATTAGAAATGGATCGAGAATAGCTTGGTTAATCATGGAGAATGCCCATCGATTGAATAAACATGGTGCAGTGCCAGTTATGATGCAATTCATATGACAAAAGTCTTGGATATCAAAGCTAAGGAGCTTTAGAACTACATTTATAAATTCGTGCGTTGTTAGGTATAATTACCGTTTAGAGCAACAGCAATGGCTGATTTTTCAGCTGATAGAGTGCAAGTGGGCAAGTCTTTCCTTCATGCGGAATAGACTATGCAGGACTATTTGAAATTTAATTTATTAAGAGAGCAAGCAACTAAGTAGTGAGAAAAGAGGGCTGGGTATTAATTTAAGTATATTTTAAAACTCGTGCGATTCACATAGATGTGATATTTAGTTCAACATGTGCTAGTCTTTAGAGCTTGTTAAAGTGATTAAAAAATCTGTCATCCGTGCAGCGAAAGAGTTGAAAAAATTAATTGAGCGAAGTTTTTTGAGCATTTGAGCATGAAAGAGCACAGTAAAATCTATGAAATTCCATCTTGTGTGTACAATAGGAGAAAGAACACTAGCTTATGAGCAAATAATAACATTATTAACCCATATTTGAGCTTTTTAAATTCCAGACCTTTGTATCCTTTAAACGATGACCCCACAGACGGCGTGAACGTCAGATTAGGGTTAAACATTTCTGGCAAAATTGAGAGAGATAAAGTCAAATTGGGCCAGTTGGTGCTAATCAAAAGCGAGCTATTTCTTACTGCGCAATAGGCAACAGGTCGAATATGCGAGCTACTGCTGAGCAAAGATGGACTGGTGAGAAGTGTCGTAACACAAACAGATACAAACCGATGAACTAGACCTGTGCAAAGGATTTGTTTTTTACCAATTGAGACGGAAGAGCAGATTAAATGAATTTAATTGTATTCAAATTTGTATAAGGCTATTTAAGCTTATACAGGGTGGCGCACGAATCGTGCTACAAGAATGAAACGTTATAACTTTTTTTCTAATCAATGTATTTAATTTTTTTTTTCTTTTTTTGTATAGATAATTCAATTTTATTTTATTTAACTAATTGGTTTTGAAAATGATAGACCGTAAATGACCTCCATGCTCATTCACGCATATGCGACACCTGATCAGAAAATTATTCATTGTGGCCTGGAGGGTAGCTGTCGGGATCGCCTCAATTATTGTTGTAATGCTTCAATTCAGTCAAATTTCGTTTTATACACCTCTTGCTTGACATAACCCCATAAAAAAAAGTCTGGCGCGGTGAGGTCAGGTGACCATGGGGGCCAGCGGAAAGTGGTGTTTCTGGGTATTCATTTATTTGGAAAATTTCGTTGGAGCTCCGCCATAACCGGTCTGGCTATATGTGAACTTGCTCCATCTTGCTGGAACCAAATGCTGTTTAAAGGGATACGTCTTCGCCGAAGTTCTGGGCAAAAAAACTCCTTCAACATGTTTAAATAACGGTCCTTATTTACGGTTACTGTTACACCGTTTTCCTCGAAGAAGTATGGCCCGACAATGCACCTTGATGAAACTGCGCACCACACAGTGACACGTTCTGGTTGCAGTTCCGTCTCATGGAGTATTTCTGGATTAGATTCACTCCATATACGGCAATTTTGCTTGTTTACATTGCCGTTTAGATCAAAATGGGCTTCATCAGACATAAACAAGCAATTTATTAAGTTGTTGTCTTCTTCGGCCATTTGAATCATTTTTTGGCAAAATTCCAGACGAATAGGCAAATCCAGAGGGTTTAATTTGCTTGTAATTTGGAGTTTGTATGGAAACAAGTTTAAGTCATCTTGAATTATCCGTTGTAATGACCGTCTGCTAACTCCAATTTGCGCCGATAAGTTTCGTGTCGAAACGCGTGGATTTGCCTGAATTGCCGATGCTACAGCCGCGATTGTGTCTTGCACCCGAACATAGGCATCTCGATAGTACGGTCTGCGTGCGATGCTTCCAGATTCGGCAAACATGTTTACCAACCTCATAATGGTCCATCTACTCGGGGGAGTGCCGCCAAACTCCCTCCTAAATTCCCTTTGGACGGAAATGATGGACTGTAAAGTATGGTACCGCTGCACTACCCAAATAATCTTTTCGGTATCCCAAGCATCCATTTTAGTTAATCTAAATACTAATCTGCAAAATAAAAAAAAAAATAAGCCGATTACTCACACAAAAAAAAAGTTATTACCTTTTGTTTTTGTAGCACGATTCGTGCGCCACCCTGTATTATGAACTGTGTGTTTGATTGGAAAACCGTTGGTTTTCGTGGGGAGTGTATCGGATTCGATGCTGTTTTGTATCGAATTCGATGTTTTTGCAAAAGGTACCAAAAAAGGTACGGTCACTGCAACCATGATAACAAGCAATTGGTTTTTCAGTCAGTCTGTTGTCGAGCTTAGAGTGAGTGTAATGTATGACTTTGGTCGTGCTCTGTGCGAGGTTGAGCAATGTGTATGTGTGCGAGCAGAACGCTTAACAATCAAGAGCAAAATTATAAAACCATTGAAAAAGAACTTTTGGCTATAGTATGGTCGGTGCCAGAGATTTTCACAAGCCCAATTGTCATTTTTTGCCGGCGGGGTGCAATAAGGCCAACGGCAATAAGGCCGAATTGGCTTTATTTCCTTTTCAAAGGAAAATATGGCCGAAATTGTGAATTCGGTTTTATTTCCATTTGAAAAGGAAATAAAGCCTAAAACACAATTCAGCAAAATGGTAATAAGGCCGAAAAATAATTTTTGCAGACATTATTTTTTATTATTATTATTTTTATTTTTTTTATTATTATTTTTAATAAAAAGTACGCGCAGCGTAGGTACTCAATTTGCAAGAGAACAGTTACCATTGTCAACCTCAATGTGCTTGTTTTCGTATCAACGCGAAATAATTATTAGTAGTAGTTCAATAGTGAAGGTGAAGAAGTTTTAATATTATAAGAAATGAGCGCCGGAGGTAAAACCTGCTCTTACGCAGGTTTATAATATGAGCGCCGCAGACAAAATTTTTATTAAAAATCGCCGCGATTTGTGAAAAATGTTTATTAAAAAAATTTTAGAGACCTACCTTTTTTTTTGCAGCATTAGATTTAGAAGTTCCATACACATTTAAAAAACAAAAAAAAAAAAAACAAGGAGCGTGTACCTAGAGTACAATTGTTCCAAAATATGTCCTTTCTTCAAAATTTCACGATTTTTATCTCCTAAACCATTTGAGACCGATTTTTTTGCACCAATAGATTTAGGAGCTCCAAATGCACATTTAGAAAAAAAAAACAAAAAAAGGAGCATGGGCCCTAAAGTACAATTATTCCAATACTTTATATCTTTAATTTTTCATTAAATAAAACTTAAAAACTTATTTGATGGCATTTTAATATTGGTTTCTTTTAAAGTGAAATAATGCCAAATTGGCTTCATTTCTTTAACAAATGGAAATAAGGCCGAATCCGCAAATTCGGCCTTATTCCCACTTAAAGCAAAATAAAGCCGAATTCGGCCTTATTGCCGTTGGCCTTATTGCACCCCGCCTTTTTTTCCACTCGAATAACAATCGTCGTCAGCCACAATCGCACATAAAAATTAATGCACGCATGCCGCTCGAGTTCGTAAACAACGATTGGTGCTAAGCACAGTTTGTAACGATTGCGAATATATACAAAGGCAGCATCCAAACAATGCAGACATTCGGATGCTTCGCTTAACCCTCGAGTGTTTGTTGCTGCAGCGATTGCCATCGCCTAACTCTTTCCACTCCGCAACAATACAGCGTGTGTGTGTTGTTGTTTATTCTTATCGTTGTTGGTAAATATAGCGCTTGTTACGCTGAAGGTTTCTTGTTGGTATTTTTGCGTATGGTTTCGTCACCGACTGCTTTTTGTTTGCGTTTTTTATGTTAATATTTCAATATTTTCATTCATACCTGTTTGGACACAAATTCATCATCGAAATGAACCATAGACCGTTGACATGGCTGTTCTCAATAAAAGAGCCAATTTTCAAACTAGTGAGATGGAGATTGAAGTTGTCAGACTATGATCATGAAATAAGACACAAAAAAGGTATTAAAAACGGAAATGCCGATGCCTTATCCCGCGTAGTAATAAATCTTACCGAAGTAGAAAACCAAGTTATTAAATAAGTACAAAGCCCAATGAATATAATAAAAGGCAGGTTACAATAAAAAAATGAATTCTGGTGCACTGAAAATAAGAAAAATCCTGTATCTTTAAATACTGAAATTTTGAAATCCTGTAGAACAACTATATTTGCCAAAACACTTGATATTGCCACTGTGAGAACTGTAGTGCAAAATCATTTAAAAAAAAATAAAACTACTGCTATTTACATAACTGAAACGCCTAGGGACCCAAGAGATGTAGTACACGTAGACGTATTTTACAGTTTAAACAAAACTTTATTCTTAACAATAATCGATAAGTTCTCAAAACACGCGCAAGCTATAAAAAGCACAGGAAGATCATGGTTAGAATTTAAATAAGCCATAATACAGTATCTAGGCAACGTAGGACATATGAAGAAAATTATAGTAGACAAAAGTTCTTTAGAGAAAGTGATATCGAAATTCATTTTACATTGAGTAGAAACCATACCTCGAACTCTGACGTTGGAAAACTCCATAATACAATAAACGAGCATACCAGAATACTGAAGCACGATCCCAATAGAGACATAGAAACAACGGAGGAAAAACACAACAACACAACACATTCAACAACCGTGTTACAATAATTACAAATATTACAAATTAAATCAAAAGTGCAAAATAGCATATTTATTAATGTTGGTCAAGGCACATTGGCCTGGCTGCTGACTTAACCAAAACAAAGTAGACTTAAGCAGTTATTTTTGTTGTTTTGTTTTGTTTTGTTTTTAAAGCTGATGTAATTTGATAACAGCTAAACATTCTCCCACCCGTTGAGCTGTTGCTCAACTAATTGTGGCTGAGCTTATGTTGCAGTTTTGAAACAGGTGTCGCACAGTGGACTGTTTGTCCTATTTAGAAGGAATTAAATCTGTAACTCGAGTTTGAGTGCACGGAATGAATTGAAATTAAGGCTAATGAGTGGCGTATCTTCCTTGCGAGTAAATTTCATACAGATAGACCGTATGGTACCAAAGTAACAAAAATTTGTACAAATGACTTTTCGCTTCCCTTTGATGCGAAGAACTTCACAGAAATGGTAGACCACTTTTTATAAACGCCATTAATAAAAACGCCAATAATAAATAACTGATCATTTCAGCCCTTGAAAGGACTTTGACCTAGCTTCTTATGATCAATTGTGTTGTGCGTGTTATTAAGTTTGTACACAATTGACCGAGAACCGGGCCTACATGCTTAACGCCGACTCCAAACGGCGATGTACGGAATGTTCTCGTTCTCAAGAAGTTTTACATGGCACTTTGATTACTCTCTGAGGTTTGCCATTGTCTGCAGAGAGGAGGCGGCCGTACAGAAAAATTATTTTAATTCAAATAATTTTCTGTCGATGCTGGGGTTCGAACCTGGGTCTCCAGGTTCTTTGACATAGCGGCCACGCACTTTAACCAACTACGCCACGGACGCCACACCATTCACTTCTTAGTACACCAAAAATTATATTATCCATTATTATTATGCTTTTGTTTGAGGATACGCTCGAATAATTGTATTATAAATTGTATAAGAAATTGTATTGACAATTTCTTAAAGTTTATTTTATTAACTTAATATTTTAAACAATTTTAGGTTTGGCAACTTTCCCCTTAAGGGGTTTTCGGCTGCAACCCCTTAGTTTATGTAGCTTTATGTGTTTTGGTGTGCATGAATACAGCTAATACACCATTCTTTATTATTTTCGTGTAATGCAAATAAGTTGAATGAAAACATAGATTCTTTTTAATCAACCCCTCCTTCTCCCCCCCCTCCTTCTCCCCCCCTCCTGTCCTTTGTCGCGCCTTTCCTTCAAAATAGCTGAACATTATTTAATTCTTTTAAAAATTGTATTATACTAAAAATTACTAAGGGCAAAAAGTAAGTAACACTAATAACTAGACAGCGGAATTATATGCATAATTTATTTGAAGTCTGATTGCAGTCAAATTTTGGATTTATACCAATTTTGAATTTTTGATTGAATTTTTTACTCCATATCTATGATTTGCAAATTTTATGCAAAAAATATGCAAAAGCATATGGAAGAAATATGCTGCATATTTTTGCTTATAGAGTCATTCAAATTTTCTGATATCATAAAATTTCCAAATTAATTTATATATTTAAAATGTTTCTTGAAAAAGAGAATGTAAAAAATTAAAAAAATAATTTTTATCACGTTTTATTAAGGCATGTCACTACTTGGCGCGCTCAGTATTCGAGAGAAAATTTAAAAAATTTTACAAGAAAACGGTAAGAGATTATAAAAAAATTTTTTTTGGGTGAATAAATACATTAAAAGAATTATTTAAAAAAAATTTTTTATTTATTTTTAACAATTTTTTAGGAATGATTTTTATATATTTTATATATTTTATGCTTGGTTACCATCGTTACTCAAAATTACCTTGTCCGATTGTCTTCAAATTTTAACCGCATACTTTCCACATGTGAAGTTTCCGTGTGAACTAAAATATTACAAACATTTTTATTATTTTTTTGCACAAAATCCAGACAAAAACTTGAGTTTTTTACGAATTTTTTTTCAATCTTCATAATTTTTTTTGTTTTTGACCAAACTTATAAATGTTAGTTCACACTATAACCATACTCATATTATTTATGAATTATTTTCTTTTTTTTTTCTAAGTCAAAGAAAACTTAAAACTTAAAAAAAACTTAAAAGTTAAAACTTAAGCTATTATGGTAATCCGCTCTTCCCGATACCGACACGTCAATTCAACTTAAAGTTTCATACATAAAAAATGTTAAAAAATGAATAAAACAATTTTTTGTAAATAAGTTTTTAGTGTATTTATTCACCCCAAAAAATGTTCAATTATCTCTTACCGTTTTCCTGTAAAATAATTTTAAATTTCCACTCGAATACCGAGGGTGTCAAGTAGGAACATGCCTTAAAGGTAACATATACATATATATTACTATAAATTATTAAAACTTTCCAAGTTGTCGTCGGCAAAATTTTGTCGGTTTTTAGAAAAAATAATTTTATATTACTCCGGTATTCCACCGAAGTTTTATTTAAAATTTCGTTTGTTTTTAAAACAGATATAAATATGGGTTTCTTTCCATAACGAGTTTTAATGTAAGGCGAAGGTCGTCACCCAACTTTTCAGGAACTTCATTTATAATTCTTTGAGCTTTCTCAAATATTTCGTAAGATTTCTTTAAGCTCATACCCTTTCCTTTCAAACCGGTAATAACTTAAAAAAATTGTCCGAAATGGGTTTTGATAAAAATGAAACTCCTATATAAAAGTGAATTTTGCAATAACTCTTGTGCGGTTTTTACTAACACTGCTTCATTCAAATTTAATGATTGTACAACCTGAAACACATATAATGAATTTATACACATGTGGTATAATACATACTATTTATATGTGTTGGTAATAAAGAGCTGCACAGAACACTCTATTTACAGTACTTGAATAGTATACACTATGTTGGTGTAGTTTCAGTGTAGCCATGACATCGAACAAAAATGTTTCATATGAAGCAAAACCAATAAGAAAATAATTGCATATTTTAAAAGCTTTTCATTAGTGTCGTTGTATTTTGAAGGTTTTAATATGAAATAAAATATCAGACCATAGAACGACACTGAAGTAAAAGTAAAGGGAAATCATAGCGAGCACACCTAGTGCACCATCAAACCGCATCGAAAAATGTTCAGCAGTCGTTTTCAGTTTTCTGAGGGGCTCAACAGTAAAAAGAGTCGATAATATAATTTAAACTTAAATAATTTGAAAAAAGCATAACTCGAAAACGAAGCAAGATATACCAAAAATTAGAGTGATTTTGGGTTATCTAAAGGGAGTCTCGAAATCGATGTGCACAGGTAGAGGGATCGGTCACAATAATAACCTTAAAAAATTAGAAAGAACGCCATATCCTGAAAAAGAAGCAAGATGGGCAAAAAAATAACACCGGATTTCAGTTTTCTAAAAGGGGCCTTGAACTCTTGCCATCGCTTTGCCCGAATTATTCTAACAACAACAAACATCTTCGACCATCGGTTGATTTTATTTCTGAAGAACTCAGCTTCGGTTGACTTAATTTACCTATGATCATCGGTGTCCGCAGGATTTGCAAAGCTGGTGGAAAGGGGGGCACTTTCCCTGCACCACCTGCATACGCCCATTCCTATGATAGAAGTTGTTGTTGGTTCACAAACACATACAGACATGCAGTTGCGGTTAAATGGACTTGCATACATTTTGCATATGCATATTATATGCAAATGTGCAATTTTTTATTTGCATATGCACTAAAAATGCGCATATGCATTTTTTATGCAATATGCAAACTATGCAAATTTTGTTATGTTTTTCAAGAGAGAATTTGACTGGACGCATATCTGTGTTATCGAAATTGTTTTACGGTCATTCAATACAAATATGCAATTTCATATTTTCCGCTGTCTACTAATAACAAAAGCAGGTAAATATGATGTTAGATTAAATGCAAGTGTTGGTGTTCTGTTGTTGCTTTTTCTAATAGGAATGCATTGAGCAGAATGAGGTTATTGCACTTTACATATGTTGAAAATTTTTGGAAATTAACGGTTGCAATTTGCCTAGTTTGCATTGTGTGTTGCAGTGTTGCCAGAGGCCGAGCTCCAAATATCCCGTTCTCTTCTTTAAAACGCCCTGTTTATCCCGTTTTAAAAATAAAAAATACCGAAAAAATCCCGTTCACAAACCTTGCACATAGCTTCATGTTTAATTACTCGTTATTTTTTTGGCTTGTTTAATTACTCGTTATTTTTTTGGCTTGTTTCTCTTTTTTCCTGGTAAAGTCAAGTCAAAAAGAAAACGAATCCGACCATTAACAATTGAATTCTTCTTCTTTCTCTTTAAAATATTCACAGTGTCATTGTGTTCAAGTTCAATTCTTAAATAGCTTTGCAAGGGTCTGGCTTTAAGCAGCAGAGTATTGCTTTTAATGTAGGGGAGATGGCTGGGTTGTGAACCGGGTTTTGTTTTTGGGCTCAAACTTTTCCTCAGAATAAAGATATCGAATAATCCAATATACTGTTGGAAAGGTGAATATACAACGCAACTTTTTTATGCAGACAGATTAGCGTTTTGATTACAATTTAACTCTCTACTGCCAATTTGCTAAAGACGTGATTTTTGGCTCTTCCAAAAATGTGGCTGGGTTGTGAAAAATCTGGCAAATACCAATAAAAGTCGGAAAATACGAAGTAAATCACCAATAATATTATAAGTTAGAGGCAAAACAAGTTAAAATGACGCCAATTAGGCTAAAAAATCGTAATGAATGGAAGTGTTTAATCATAATTTTCTTCATCTTCATCCAAATCGGTGTCGCGTTTGCATGTGATATACGAACGCCTTCCCATATTGACGCACTTCAAATGAATAGCCCGGTCGGTGTTGCTTTCGATGGAGTTTTTGGATGTTAGTTCTTTAGGCAAAAACCTCAAACAAATGGTGCAAAAATCAATATCCTCATCAGATGGTTTTTATGGTTCTTTTGCCTTAGGATGCTTGGATGGTGTTGGTTGTGCCTTCTTCAGTGATGCTTTTGCTAGGGATTTTGACTTTGCTGCTGTTTTTTCCTGCTTCAGATCATCAATTTTGTCAGGAGCAGTAAGCTCGCAGCTCTCCATTGCCTTTCGCAAAAGTTTTCACAGTTTCAAACATGATGTCTGCCACTGGCACAAGCATTATATCTGTACACTTCGGTGTAACTGCAAAAATTGCGTCTTGTCAAAAGACAAATTTAGCGTTGAAAGATTGGCGATATGTCAATTACTTACTTACTAACTTATCTGGCGCTTACAACCGTAGGTCGGTTTTGGCCTCGTATAAGAAATCTACGAAAATATAAGAAAAAAAGAAACGAAATTCCCTCGATAATTAGGTAAAGAAAAAAGTGTTGGTTCAGAACCCATCCTGATTCACAGCCCAGGCCTCTCTCCTAAATTTTTGAAATTAAAAAAAAAGTTAAGAAACCCGATTTGAGCGAAAATCCTATTTTTGAGCTCAAAATCCCGTGCGCCCTTTTGAGGTTTAAAAAACCCGAAATATGGGCGAAATCCCAGGTTCTGGCAACACTGGTGTGTTGTGTTTATTATTAAACATGCGAAATTCACAAGCATGAACAGATGATTCTCTACTAAACATAGGACCCTTGTTCTCGCATATGTAAAGGTTTGGTTTCGTTGTGAAACATGATCTAAGTTTTTCAGAATGCTGCTCTTCTTTTTTGAATAGTTGAGAGTGTATCTCTATCATGGAAAAGTTCATCTCTGGTGTACTCAAAATTTTCGATTAACGTGTCGGAAGTAGTTGATTGTTGTGTCCTTGAACATAATTTTCGAAGTGCTGCTATTCCAGATGAAAATGTGCTGAACTCTGTCCAAAACGGACCCAAATCGAAATATACTATCATTTTCCATTCTGCTGTTATTATTCTTGTTGTCCCGATGCCTTCAAAGTACAATCCTGGATCAGAGCCAAATTGAATAACTTGAATTGTGGTCCCAAGTACTGCAGGAAGAAGTAACAAGGAGATAAGAATTGTCAGAAACAATGGATTGGTTATTGATTTTCTTTTCTTTGTGGGTATGTTGTTTGATTCCTCGTCACTTGATGGCCTGATTCTTGAATTCACTAGTTCTACCTGTGTTGGAGAGTCATCGATGATTTCATCTTCATTGAATAATGGTGCCAATATGTGAACTAGACGTTTCGATAAACTGATGCTGTTTTTACATCAACTACTCTGACCATTCCGTCGTTTCCCTTGTAGACCCTTTCTATTCTGCCGAGTGGCCATTGTAAAACAGGCAAGTTGTCTTTCTTGATGATGACCATCTGCCGTTCATGGACGTTCGGTGATTGGTTATTCCATGTATACCTTTGTTGTAGTTGATTGAGGTATTCTCGAGACCAACGATTCCAGAATTCGTACTTGAGCTGCGTGACCAATTTCCACCTAGTCGATAAGGTAGCTGTATTATTTGGTGTATTCCTATCGATTTGTGCAGTCAGAGGTTTGCCGATTAAAAAAGGTCCGATGACAATGGAGTTAACTGTCGTGAATTTAAGATTGCTTCAATTTCGATGACAATAGTTTCAAGCTCCTCATGAGTTAAATATGCTGTGGAAACGCTGCGCAACATTAAATGTTTGGCTGATTTTACCGCGGCTTCCCAAAGACCTCCAAAATGTGGAGCTCTTGGGGAATAAACTTGTAATTTATTCCACGGTCGCTACATGTTTTGATGATTCGTTCCTTTGAAGCAGTTGCAAAGATTGCGTCTTTTAATTCTTCTAGTTTATTCCTTGCCCCTACAAAATTGGTTGCGTTGTCACAGTATATGGTATCACAAAGACCACGCCGCGAAATAAAGCGCTTGAGTGATCCAAGAAAAGCTTCGGTTGTGAGATCTGTTGTGAGAAATTGACTCCGTTTGTAGCAAAGCAACAGTAGACGGCAATATAAACCTTGTGTGGTTTCTTCCCACGGATTTTATAATGTACCCAGAATGGGCCATAGAAGTCCACACCACTGTGCATAAATGGTCGAGACGGTGTAACTCGGGATGCAGGTATGTTTCCTATTATCTGCTTGAATAGTTTTGGTTTTGCCTTGGTACATCGAACGCATATTGTAGAACGCTTCTTGTCATGATTTTTCCCTAGATTATCCAAAATTTTTGTCGTGAAGTTGCTAACAGGTTCTGTGGCCCACAGTGAAAATAATTAATATGTAGCTTGACTAATATCAATTTGGATATTGGATCGTTATATGGCAATAACATGGGGTGCTTCATATGATAAAGTAGATTCTGCCCATCGCCCTCCAACTCTAAGAATGCCTTTGTTGTCAATAAAGGGTGATAAGCTTTTAAGTGGGCTGGAACTGTCGATTCCATAGTGGGCGTTAATCTGCTTGATTTCCTTACCGAAATCAGAGGATTGTACCGCTGACACGATTACTGTAAGTGCAGAACTTAACTCCTCAAAGCTTAATTTGAATTTAATTTTTGTGCTGGCTTTGCTCCAGTACTTATGTTGAGGTTTTTGATGAATCTCAGTACATTTTCTATTACTCTTTGTAGTACCTTGAAGAAATTTCTATCATTCACGTTGTACACGATATTTTCTAGCCCAGTGAATGTGCTTGCAACTAAACTCTGCACCTTTCGTTCTAAATCTGTTGTAATATAATCATCATTAGAAAATGGTTTAGGCCAATGTGATGAGTTGCCATGCAAGAACAGCGGGCCATAAAACCATCATAAAACCATAAGTTGCACGTCATTAGTTTAGTAGTCTGGAGTCCACGTGAAATGATGTCAGCAGGATTTTCCTTTGAAGTCACATGACTCCATTGAGATTTAATGATAAGGTCATGAATATTGCTCACTCGATTAGCTACAAATGTTCGCAATGAGGACGACGACGAGTTTATCCAAGAGGGCACGATTTCTGAATCTGACCACAAATAAGACATATTCGTTGTTAATTGCAGCTCCTTTCTCACTCTTGATGTTAATTCAGCCCCAAGCACTGCAGCACAAAGCTCTAAGCGAGGTAAAGTTTGACGCATGAAAGGTGCCACACGTGATTTGGCACATAATAATCTGACGAATAGTCTGTTATCTGGAAGTTTTGAGCGAAGATAAACTGCAGCGCCATATGCTTTTTCGGAAGCGTCCACGAATGTGTGAATCTGAATTGTAGTTGGTTTCTGACCGTTGAAAACATGCCTTGAAAAACATGTGTTATTTAATGCCCTTAGATCGTGTCTGAAAGTTGACCAAGCTTCTTCAATTCTTATGGTAGGGTATCATCCCATGATAATTTTAGTTGCCATAATTTCTGAATAAATATTTTTGCCGTGATGACAACTGGACCTGCGCGACCTAATAGATCAAATATTTTTGCTGTATCTGAGATGATTGTGCGTTTCGTTGCGGTTGAGCTATTTTCTATGTTTGTCGTCACGCAGAATTGGTCTGCCTTAGGAATCCAGGTTAATCCTAACGTTTTTATGGAAGCGTTCTTAAAGTCAAAACTAACTTCTTGATCCTGTGGTGGAGGAATTCTCTGCAGTAACTTAGGATGGTTTGCACACCATTTTCGAAGTTTAAACTCTGCACTTTGAAGGAGTGTTGTCAATTGGTTTTGGATTTCCAAGGCCATGACTTAATTGTCTGACCCACTCACACCGTCATCCACATAAAAATTGTTGCGTCTAGTGGAAAACGTTCGAAGTTTTTCTCTGGTAACTGCTGTAAGCACTTAGTTGCTAAGTAGGATGCTGAGGATGTTCCATAAGTTACTGTATTGAGTTGATAGTATCCAAGGAACTAAGAGATAAGGAAGCGGTGAAGTTGACCAGAAATGAAGTATTCTACAAATACAATGAAGTTAATTCAAACACATTAACATTCAAACAGGGCCGCATTAGGTTATATCGTAAAGAAAGGCGAAAACTTTTTGGTGTTCAGACGTATTTTTATTGTACTTACACACCACTTATGATATACAATAATGGTATTCATGAAATGGGCAAAGCCCTTATAAATGGTATAAACAAGATAACTTTATCCCCCTTATAAATGAGCTGTCAAAATTTGTACTGAGAAGCTTTTGCACAAACCAGATATATTTGCTCTTCGATTTAGGTGAGCAAACGAGGTGGCAAACTTATAACAGAAATCAGCAATTACTATTCACAAGTTAACAGCTGACATATCTCTGAAAATGCACAATCGGTTTTAGGGGACGTTCACACAATCTACCTGATAAAAATAACTAATTGCCCAAAATATAATCTTGCCGCTTTGCATGAATACCATTAATATGAAAATATAAAATAAAATATTTTTCAGTCAAAAATAACAATTAAAATTGTTATTTTTACTTTAACTTTTATTTTTAACCGAAAAATAAACATTTTATCTGTTATTTTTGACCGAATAAATAAAAGTAATAAAAAAAAAAAAAAATAAAACAAAAAAATCGTTAAAACTAACCATTATTTATCGACTTTATCGACGAAAAAATTTATAACAGTTACGGTCCCTGATTAAAACTTATCTTCAATCGAAAAAAAATTAGGGCCCTATCGCTTGCCACCCTAACGAATGAATGCGCTCATGAAGCTGAACTTGTGTTTTGACAGAAGCTCTTGCACATGACTCATGCACACAAATGGCGGGAAACCAACAGACTATAAAGCAAGATTACCTGTGAAATGAAACCTACTTATTATGTGTTTTTTGTGAACTTTTACAACTTTTCACGGCACAACGCATGCTTATTTAATTATTTATTTTATTTATGTTTGTTTTAATACAATTTTTAGCGATGACAATCGCTAATTATATAATATTTTAACGTTTTTCACAACTCATTTTCTTTTTTTTTGATGTGCAAGAGCTTATGTCAAAAAATCATGCTCTATCTCGCTTGAAAAATTCTTCAACACACGCATAGTATGTGTGAGTAGAACACCACTTCCTTATATTTTATTTCTATGATAGTATCTTAGAAGATCGTTTCCGTTTTCTCTCCATATAATCAGTTGTAGTTTGCGGTCGGCTGTGTCAACTAAGATTTGTCTGTACATCTTTTCGATGTCTGTTGTTAAAACAAGTCTTGGTAGTCGAAAATGCAAAAGTATTGAAAATAAGTCGTTTTGAACTGTTGGACCAGTGTACATAATGTCATTGAGCGATAGTCCTGATGCAGTTTTAGCGGATGCATTAAAGACAACTCTTAACTTTGTAGTTGTGCTTAAAGGTTTTACAACGCTGTGATGAGGGATAAAGTAGAGAGGATGTTGGATATCATTGAGACTGATTTCACTCATGTGTCCTAGTTCTATATATTGTTTCATGAATTCGACGCATTGCGTTTTAAGTTTTGGAACTTTTTCCATACGTCTCTCTATCGCCAAAAATCTATTGAATGCGGGAGACCTCGATTACCTTAAGCTGCTTGGGTGATTGGAGAGTGGTATTTCACAACAAATCGGCCCTCGCTGTTTCTAATTGTGTTTTGGTTAAAATGAGTCTCACAGTGCTTGTCTGCCAAGGTGAGGCTGCTTTCGGCTCCATCGACGTCATCAAGTTTCCAGAATTGTTGTATTAGCTCATTGGTTGATAGTTCCTCATGAGTGAAGACTGCACTAGTGATGGTATCTGGAATCATTATTAATTTTACCGCTGATGATCCAACCTCGCAATGTGTTTTGTAGAATTGGTAGTTCTGGTGAAAGTTCGATGTCGACCAGTTGACATTAGGCTAAAGTAAAACTCTGCACCCAGAAGTAAAGGGTGTTTTTTTTAGGGGTTTGTTTTTCGAATAGAGATAAAACTGGCATTTTGTGGTCAAATCTGGCAACTCTAATGTCATTTATGTTCAGTTTGGTTTGCCATTTCATCATGAACAGGTTGACAAAAGAACAACGCTTGCAAATGGGCCGAAAATGAGATTTATCTCGATGCTGATTTTCATCGCAAAATTTTGTTCAGTGATGAGGCTCATTTTTGGTTGAATGGCTACGTCAACAAGCAAAATTGCCGCATTTGGAGTGAAGAGAATCCACATGAGATCCTTGAGACGCCATTACATCCACAAAAACTGACTGTTTGGTGTGCTCTATGGGCTGGTGGAGTCATTGGGCCATACTTCTTCCGAAATAATGCTGGAGAGTCAGTTACCGTTAATGGAGACCGGTATAGAGCCATGATAACCGACTATTTTGTTCTCGAATTGGATGGCATCAATGTGGATGAGTTGTGGTTCCAACAAGACGACGCTACATGCCAAACAGCGCACGTCACAATCAATTTATTGAAGGAAACATTCGATGAGCGCATAATTTCGCGGAATGGACGTGTCAATTGGCCACCAAGATCGTGTGATTTGACACCATTGGATTATTTTCTTTGGGGATATGTGAAGTCGCTCGTCTACGCCAACAAACCAGAAACGTTAGGGGACTTGGAGGCCAACATTCGTGGCGTTATTGCCGACATACGGCCCCATATGCTCGAAAAAGTGGTTGAAAATTGGACCTGTAGAATTGGCTTTATTCGAGCCAGCCGAGGCGGCCACATGCCCGAAATCATATTTAAACATTAATGGCATAAAATTATCCTTCCAATAAAGCCAAATTGATGGACATTAATACGATTTTGCAAACCTAGACCAGACCTAGAAGCTTTAGAAGACATAAAAATAACAGTAGCCTACTACAAAGACCTTATAACAATAATAATTGTGATACCATGTTACTCGACCAACAAATATTCTAATATTATATTTGAACCAATCCCCAATAAAGAAAAAACATCAATTTTGTTCACCGAAAAAACTTACATTGTATATGAAAACAAAAATATTTAGCTACTATAATAATGTTAAAAGTAATCTTTTGTTAAGGAACATTTAAAAATTGTTAAAGATGATTGTGTAATACTATGTTCGGACTGAGTCTTAAATGCGCATTTAGAAGTTCGAAAATTCTTACAAATGTCAAGTGTTCACACTATGTAGAAGCCCTTGATTCGCATTTAAATTGACAGATTTCTTACTATTATTTTCATGTTGTGAAAATGCTGACATTTTAACAAAAATATGATTGCAGGAACGAACCAGGAAAATTGGAAACATTTATCATTTTTGTATTAATATATATATAAACAACTTTATTTATATTAATAATTAAACAAATGTATCATTGACAAATTAAATAAAAGTCACAATTAACCCAAACGATTTTTTTTTATATGATTTGCAATTAGCTTGAGTATGCGAGCCTGCGCAGGTGTCAATACTTTTCCTTCTTCGCACACGGTGTAGTGACTATAAAACACTAGAATTCTCTTTGCAATTTGGTAGGCATACACAGTGAAAGCAAATGTGGTTCCAGTGAGTGTGCAAAATCTTCGAGTGGACCTCCTTTTAATACCACTGTTTCTGTGGCTACAAAACCACTGCGAGCATATTCTACCGCTCATTAATATTTTGTCTCGTCACCTCTTGCTTTGGCGTTTCAGTAGCAGTCCATCCTGTCGCGAAGTCTGTTGGAAAGCTTGTGGAAACCTGTTTCAACTTCTTCAGCTTTGTTGCGTCCCAAAACTATTTGCATGGTATGATTTTTACCAAAGAGAAATCTTGAGTTTGCTTTCCATTCTTGTCGTAGATCATTCAGCAAATTATTGCACATATTTTGCACCTGAAAGACAAAGATGTGATGATATTTTCCCACGTAGCGGCGACCGTCTCCGATAATTTGTTACTTTCAAGCACTTTGCGATCGGGTTTAGTCAACGAAATCTTATCTATTTTTGAACAGGGCTATTTTTGCATATTTAATTAAGAAAATTAAGAAAACGAAAAACAAAAAATTGTTCAAGTTTATCAATCGAATGGCGAACAGCTGATTGCATTTAATAACGAGACTGTCAAAACAAACGAGTAAAATGTATTCGAACTTCGAAACTGGGTCGCAAACTGCTTAATGCTCATTTGAAGTGTCATTTATGAGAATTTACTTGACAGAATTTTATATGGCCTAATTCTCATTTAGAGAAGCATTTAGAAAATAAATGCGAATTAAGCTCTAAATGCGCATTTAGCTCCCAGTCTGAACATAGTATAAGCCAAATAATAAAATCAAAAGAAGCAAATTGTAAAATGTTGATAGTTCTCGTCAAAAATTTAAAGATGAGCAATTAATTCAAAATGGTAATAATATAAATATTAAACTATATAAAAATAGCTTGATAAGATATTGCTACTTGCGAGATAAATATTAGGAACATAACTTTCAAAAATAAATTTTTAAAAATTAACAACAATAAATGTAAAAGAAAAGAAACAAGAAAGTGAACCAAAATTAAAGAATCTGCATATTGATCCAATTAAAAACTCACGTAACATTATTGAAGAAACTTTCTCAAAAAATTTACTTGAAATGTCGATTTCGAACTTACCAGGTATTTTTAAAATATCTTAATAAAAATTTTAATTTTTACATTTTATAAATACCAACAAAATAAGACTTTTAAATTAAAATCAAAATCTTCGTCGGAGTCTCAGACTAAGGGTGGGCGAGTTATGGAATTCACTACTGAGCATACCACTGAATCCGCTCCTGTAAAAATAGTTTAAAGTCAGCATAATATGTCGCAACATATTATGCCAATGACCACTGCTTGTTGCTTTTACCCATTTCGAAATACAAAACTGCATCTATATGATATTTAATAAAACAAACCAAGCGGAGGTTTGACCTATTTACGATTGCTTGATCAAGTTCCTATATTTTGAAATATCGATTTCAACACATAAAATTGCAACAAAGTAATAATCAATAAACAAAGCAAGCAAAAGTTTGACCTATTTATTATTCTTGTGCTTGCGCAACTTCTTTGGTTCTTTTCTTTAATACACACATACGTTGGTTGTAATTAATGTAGTTATATTGAAAAATAAGAATTATGTATCTACAATAAGCTAGTATTAAGATACTTTTTGAAAAATAAAGAAATATATTGATTCGAGAACTGAAAGAATTCAGTAACAAAAGCTCAAGTATTTTTCTTACACCCTCATCATACCATCACTGAATCTTGTTCTTTTCGTTTTGTTCTATATTCCATTTTTTTGATTTGTTAATTAAATAAGAATGTTTTGCAATTTGAATAAGAAGAAAGATGAGAAAAATAAAATGCAAGAAATTCAAACTTGTACTAAATTTATAAAAAATGTATTAAATTTATTCTCTTGACATATTTCAGGCTCGTGAAAACAGACACGCTATGGCAAAAGCTTTGTATTCCAGAACTTTCGCATGGTTAATCAGTCAGATAAATCAATGTATAAACCCAGGACAAGATGGAAGCCGATTTCTTGGTGTTTTGGATATTTTTGGTTTTGAAAATTTTGCTTTAAATTCTTTTGAACAACTTTGTATAAATTACACCAATGAAAAACTACACAAATTTTTCAACCATTACGTGTTTGCCTTGGAACAAGAAATTGTAAGTTTATTTGATATTCTTTTAATAAATTTTTTTTCTATATATACTCGGATATAGACGAGTCCAAAAGTATTTTATGTTAGTAATAAAAGTAACGATGGAGTTTTGATTTAAATCAATATTTATTAAAAGGAAGCAAAAATGTACTTATTCCAATACAAACCAAAGAAATTATTCATGAAAAAAAAAACAAAAGTCTACATACGACTTGAAAATTACAAAAAAGCTTTAAAAGGCTACTAAAAATTGATGAAAATTTTAATTTAATAATTAGTGGGCCCACCACGGCCATCTTTAACTGCTTGTAAGCGTCTGGGCATTGAAGAAACTAAATTTTCTATCTCAATAGGCGTCATTCGTTGCCATTCCTCTTGAAGTTTTTCTTCTACTATTGGAGCACTAGTAATGGCATGTATTCGTATCTTACGGTTCAAAAACTCCTAAATGTGCTCAATAATGTTTAAGTCTAGGCTTTGAGGTGGGGTATTTAACTGCTGTGGAGCATATTAATAAAATAAAAATAAATAACTGGACATTTCAGCCCTTGAAAGGACTTTGACCTAGCTTCTTATGATCAATTGTGTTGTGCGTGTTATTAAGTTTGTACACAATTGACCGAGAAATGGACCTACAGGCTTAACGCCGACTCCGAACGGCGATGAACGGAATGTTCTTATTCTCAAGAAGCTTTACATGGCATTTTGATTACTCTCTGAGGTTTGCCATTGTCTGCAGAGAGGTGGCGGCCGTACAGAAAAATTATTTTAATTCAAATAATTTTCTGTCGCTGCTGGGATTCGAACCTGGGTCTCCAGGTTCTTTGACATAGCGGCCACGCACTTTAACCAACTACGCCACGGACGCCACAACTGTGGAGCATATACGAAAAGAAATTTTTCGCTGACCGCAACGGAAAAATTCGCCAACTACACATTTCGTTTACGAGTTGTATTTGCCGCAAACGAATATTCAATCGTCATCAACTTAAATATATATCTTATAATATATATAAGGGTGATTTTTTTGAGGTTATGATTTTCATGCATTAGTATTTGACAGATCACGTGGGATTTCAGACATGGTGTCAAAGAGAAAGATGCTCAGTATGCTTTGACATTTCATCATGAATAGACTTACTAACGAGCAACGCTTGCAAATCATTGAATTTTATTACCAAAATCAGTGTTCGGTTCGAAATGTGTTTCGCGCTTTACGTCCGATTTATGGTCTACATAATCGACCAAGTGAGCAAACAATTAATGCGATTGTGACCAAGTTTCGCACTCAGTTTACTTTATTGGACATTAAACCAACCACACGAATGCGTACAGTGCGTACAGAAGAGAATATTGCGTCTGTTTCTGAGAGTGTTGCTGAAGACCGTGAAATGTCGATTCGTCGCCGTTCGCAGCAATTGGGTTTGTGTTATTCGACTACATGGAAGGTTTTACGCAAAGATCTTGGTGTAAAACCGTATAAAATACAGCTCGTGCAAGAACTGAAGCCGAACGATCTGCCACAACGTCGAATTTTCAGTGCCCATTCACCTAGAAAAGTTGGCAGAAAATCCGCTTTTTTATCGACAAATTTTGTTCAGCGATGAGGCTCATTTCTGGTTGAATAAGCAAAATTGCCGCATTTGGAGTGAAGAGCAACCAGAAGCCGTTCAAGAACTGGCCATGCATCCCGAAAAATGCACTGTTTGGTGTGGTTTGTACGCTGGTGGAATCATTGGACCGTATTTTTTCAAAGATGCTGTTGGACGCAACGTTACGGTGAATGGTGATCGCTATCGTTCGATGCTAACAAACTTTTTGTTGCCAAAAATGGAAGAACTGAACTTGGTTGACATGTGGTTTCAACAAGATGGCGCTACATGCCACACATCTCGCGATTCTATGGCCATTTTGAGGGAAAACTTCGGAGAACAATTAATCTCAAGAAATGGACCGGTAAGTTGGCCACCAAGATCATGCGATTTGACGCCTTTAGACTATTTTTTGTGGGGCTACGTCAAGTCTAAAGTCTACAGAAATAAGCCAGCAACTATTCCAGCTTTGGAAGACAACATTTCCGAAGAAATTCGGGCTATTCCGGCCGAAATGCTCGAAAAAGTTGCCCAAAATTGGACTTTCCGAATGGACCACCTAAGACGCAGCCGCGGTCAACATTTAAATGAAATTATCTTCAAAAAGTAAATGTCATGGACCAATCTAACGTTTCAAATAAAGAACCGATGAGATTTTGCAAATTTTATGCGTTTTTTTTAAAAAAAAAGTTATCAGGCACTTAAAAAATCACTCTTTACAAGGTGGGCCAAATGCAAGTTTTTTTTAAAAGGGCAATAAAATGAATAAAATTAAATTTTTTTAATGTATTATGGTTTTATTAGTAAGAGCAAACATTCCCACTAATTATGCAACACAACGTCGTTGAAATGACTGCCTCGGCTGGCTTCGTACACTAAGAGAAAAAATATTAAATTTATCCAAAAACTTTTATAATTTATCCAAAAAAGTTTAAAAAGCGATTCAATTTTGCACCAATAACGGATTTGCATAAATCGAATACGTAAATATTTAAAATTTATTTAAATACTTTTTTAATCAAATAAAATATTTAAACATTTAAACAGAATTAATAAAAAATATATCGAAATTATGCACGAATTTTTTTTAAATATCTTTCAAATATTTATTATTTGAAAATAAAACTATCGAATTTAAAGAAAATTTATATAAAAATATTGAATTTAAAAAACAACATATTTTAATTCAATATGATATTAATGGTTTTATAGTATTATTTTCTTCATATTGCACCAACCATGATACAAGGCAGCCTTGACGATTGGCTATTTTCTCACAAGCTGCGTCCATCGCACTCACAAATCATATTGGCCAAACATCCAGGCTATATTACCCTTGCAACAAAAACTAAACGAAAACTATAATAAACCTGCAACTGCAAGAAATAAACTGCAGGAACAGAGTGCGATGCTGTTGCTGCTTGTCGGCTATTTCAGCTGTATGGAATGTGCAGGTGTGTGTTATAAATAAAATTTAAATACGGGAAAAAAAACGAGTTGTAAGGAAAATATGTGATTTATCCACGTAAATATTTAAATAAAATGTATACACAGGCGTGGATAATGTTAATAAGCGTTATTTTCCTAAGTGTAGTAGCACATTCTGTCACTCCAATTTTCAAGACCTTGTTGATGGTATCGGGCTGTAGCTCACGGGTTGCTTTGATGATATTGGCCTTAAGTGCTTGAATCGTTTCCGGACTGTTGGCATAACATCGGTCCTTCACGGTTCCCTACAAAAAAAGTCCAAAAGGGTCAAATCTTAGCTTTGAGGAGGACAATTGACATCGCAAAGATGACTGTTAACGCCACTGGTGTCCTTATATACATCTTTTTTATTTCTCTTTTGGGCAGCGCTTATCGCTGCCTTTGTTTAAAACTCTGTTAGTTTAAGTAACTACTAATAAATTGACATCGGTCAAATCAAGTTGAGTCGCCGCGCGTTTTTTTGCAAAAAGAGCTGTGTAAAAAAAAACATTATTTGAAAATAAACAAAAACAACATTGTGCACCAAACAACAAACACCTGCAGCATCAAAAACTGCAGCATCAACAACAACAAACACCTTCAGCATCAACAACTGCAGCATCAACAACAAAAACACCAGCAGCAACATCTGCAGCATCAACAACATCTGCAGCATTAACAACATCAACACCAACACCAGGCAAATTTGGAAAAAATAAGGTAGGATTTTTTATTCTAAATATTTAGTTTTTGTTTGGAGAAAGTGACTATTAATTAGCTCGGTTTGGAATTATAATATTCATTCGCTCGTTTTTTGTTCAAATCCCTTTAGTCAAGGTTGTGAATTTTTTCTTGAAATTATTTTATTAAATCGTGTAAAGTTGTATATATTGATTTGGCATTTATTTTCTTTTTTGTACTTAAGTACAGTAAAGCTTTTGCTAAAAATTACATATATACAATTTTATTAACAAAAATTGCGCGATTTTATAGAAATATATATACATACATATATACATATATATTTGTTTTGTGCATTTTTGAGCTGTGTTTTTAATTTGTGACTTTGCCAATAGCATTTAGTGAGCTCCCATTTGGACTCTTTGTTAAAGGCAGCTACAATAACAAATTGTAGTGATCTGCAGTAGGAGCGCAATATTTTTCCTTTTACGCTTTGTGCGATATACGCATCGTTCAAAGCTGAAAGCGAGGCTTGTGCTTGCAGAAGTTACCCCCATTTGGGTGACACAGGCTTACGCTCTCGTTCACGCAATTTTTTTTTCCACTCGTTTTGTGCTTTGTCCGCAGCTGAGCCTGCAATTGAACTTGCCGCGCTCGCAGTCGTGCTCTTTACCGTCTGTGCTTGTGTGCACGCTTTAGTAGTAAGAGAGTGCACAAGTGGTACAGTGCGACGAAGACACAAATTGTTCGGTAAAAAAAATATATTCGCGAACATTTTTCTAAGTCATTTCGAAAGTGCAAAAAGACTTAAAATACAGGAGAGGGTATATAAGCTGAACAGTGGGACAGACACAACAAAACAAAAAAAAATTTTTATGTTAAATTTTCTTTTTTAATTTACAAATTTGTTCTTAATTTGTTTTGTGCACAATAAAATAAAAAAAACATTTTATATTGGTTTAATATATGTGACCCGGTCTAAAAACAAGTTTTCGAGAAAACAGCTGTTTGTAAACGTTTAATTGTCGCACACTGAATGGCTGCTCTTTTTTTGGAAAATTCCTGACAAACTTCTTTACGAGTTGTAAACTTCTGCTTTGCGCCATTAGAAAGAGCACACATTAGTCTATCCGAATCGCCAAAAAAGTGAAAAATGATATTTTCACACCGAAGGTCCCTTTTCGCAGACCGGGTCACATATATTGTTTTAATATATATTGTTTGTATCAAATTTTGTTGGTACTTTTTGGTTGCTTTTTTATCATATTTTTTGTTGGTTTCGCTTTTGTTTTTTTTTTCTTCTTTCTCGTCGTTTTAGTTCGTCAAAGTGTTTACAAGAAATACAAATAAAATATATATGTCGCAACTAAAGACTTTTATTCGTCTGTGCGAAGCGCTAGTTGAGTTCGAAACAGATTTTAATCTTGTTGAAACTCATGACGTTTTCTCCCTGAAAGCTTAAAGCCCAATGGAGAAAGGTCAAAGCAGCATATGATACTTGCAAGGAGAAGATGGCTTCTGATGAGGACTCAGATATTGAGCCCATAAAAAAGATATATAAATACTGCTACCAATCATATCTTCGGGTAGCAGGCAAAAATATCTGAGCTCTCTCAACAGAAGACTCCAAAGCAATCAGCTGCTCCAGAGCCTGCGCAAGTAATGGGTCACAGTATGCCCGTGCCGCCATGCGATACTGAGGTTTTCAGTGGTGATTACCTCTCATGGCCGTCCTTTAGGGACATGTTTCCGGCCATCTATATAACAAGCTCGCGGCTTACTTCAGTGGAAAAACTGTTCCACCTGAATAATAAAACTCGTGGTGAAGCGAAAGAGATTGTTAGGCAATCTCCCTTAACCAATGAGGGTTTTGCGCAAGCATGGCAAAATTTGTCTGACCGATACGAAAACAAGCGTAGCTTAGTCAACAGCCAGTTTAAAATAATGTTTAATTTGCCACATGTGCCAAAAGAATCTGGCACAGATCTCAAAAAGCTTCAAAGAGATATCAATGGTTGTATTTTTGCACTTAAAATGCACAACATTGATATTTCTAATTGGAATGCAATTTTTTGTGTACCTTTGCTCTACGCGATTGCCGGAGGTCACGCTCTCCTTATGGGAGCAGTCCATTGTGAATAAAGATCAGATTCCAAAGTGGACCGACCTCGATAATTTTCTGACAAATCGGTTTCAAACACTCGAAACCGTGTCCGACATCCGCAGCTCAACCGGCACGGTACCAAAATCAAATTCATTGCCCTCTTCCTCCAACTCCAGACTAAACCAGAGCAATTCATCTGGTAAAAGGGTTAATAATTACCAAGTTAAAATTAACCCTACAAATTGCAAGCTCTGTTCTACAGAGCAGCACCCGCTACGTTCTTGCCCACGCTTTCTGAAAATGAATGCGAAGGAGCGGCTAACAAAAGCAGCGTCACAACACTCTTTTGCATCGCGATTCAAATCTATCGCCTTCTCCTGCCTCGAGTGTCGACTCGAGTAGGCCGAATTCGCGCGAATAGCTCACAATCTCACGCTACACAACTACAGTCCACTATCGACGACATTCAGTCTTGTTTTGCTTCTAGTACCAAACATGTATTGCTTGGTACTGCAATGGTGACCATATGCCATCTAGGATCAGCGTATACAACCAGAGCTCTTATCGACTCTGGCTCTGAAGGTACGTTAGTATCTGAAAAATTGCAGAAGCTTCTTAAGTTACCCACGAGATCTGTGAATGCTCAAGTGTCGGGTTTAAATAACGCAGTGTCGGCGCAAGTCACAAAAGCTTGCGACTTGATCATTAGTTCTCCCAAAATCAGGCAATTCCAAATAGCAGCTACAGCCTTTGTGCTGTCACCCTTAACTGGAAACCTGCCGTCGTGTTCCGTTGATCCTTCTTTGTGTGAAAGTTTGCCCAATTAACAGTTGGCTGACCCACACTTCTTTAGAAGCGGTCCAATAGAAGTACTTATCGGTGGCGATTTGTACCCTGCCATAATTCTTGATGGCATTAAGTGATGATGGCAAATATTCTGGGATCACTTTTGGCTCAAGAAACTGTGTTTGGCTGGATGTTTACTGGGCCCCTTCCTCGTAGCGAGATATCAAGTTTTACAACGTGCTTGACACACTTTAGTGAAGTTGCAATCGATCAACAGATTGCTCGCTTTTGGGAGTTGGAGGAACTTCCTAAGCAGAAGTATATATCGGCCTCTGATAAGTTTTGTAAAGAAAACTATCAGAAAACCACTAGACGTGATGACAAGGGTCGATATATAGTCACTTTGCCATCGAAAAGTGGCTACCCTACGGAAATAAATTTAGGATTTTCTCGAGGTATCGCTTTAAAGCAATTTCTTCGTGGTGAAGATCGGTTGACTAAAAATCCAGAATTTAAGTTGCAATATGATGAAGTGGTGAAGGATTACCTAAAATCGGATCATATGAAACGGGTCTCGCCTCCTGAGTTTGAGATTTCACCATCTCACTATTATTTGCCGCATGATGCGGTTTTGAAGCCAGAGAGTACTACAACGAAAGTTCGGGTGGTTTTCAATGCGTCAAGCTCAACTTCTAACGGTTTAAGCTTGAATGATATCCTGCACGCAGGTCCAGTTCTGCAAGCTGACTTGACGCTTCTGGTATTAAAATGGCGATTTTTTAAATATGTCTTCAATGGCGACATTCAGCAGATGTACCGCCAGATCCTTGTTGATCCAAAGCATTCTGCGAGAATATCGTGCCGCTGCGTCTCAAATCAGCAGCTCGGATGATCTTCTCCATCATCAGGTTAAAAAAGTCGCACGATAAGGAATCACCTTGTCTGAAACCTCGTTTGGTATCGAACGGAGGAGTGAGATCCTTCCCGATCTTAACTGTGCTGCTTTTGTTGCTCAGTGTCATTCTGCAAAGACTGATGAGCTTTGCAGGAATACCAAATTCAGACATGGTGGAGTATAGACAATTCTTTATAGGACTGTCAAAGGCGGCTTTATAATCGACAAAAAGATGGTGTGTGTCGATTGTTTTTCTAGGGTCTTCTCCAAGATTTGTCGTAGCGTAAATATCTGGGGTATGGTGGATTTACCAGGTCTGAAGCCACACTAATAAGGTCCAATCAAATGGTTTACGATGGGCTTTAGTCTTTCACATAGCACGCTCGACAGGACCTTATATGCGATATTAAGAAGGCTTATCCCACGTTAGTTGGCGCAAATTGTGGGATCGCCTTTCTTGTGGATTGGGCAGAGCACACTGAGGTTCCAATCGTTTGGAATGCATTCTTCCGACCATATTCTGCATAGAAGCTCATGAATGCATTTAAATAGAGCTTCGCCTCCATTCTTGAAGAGCTCAGCAGGTAAGCCATCGGCTCCTGCGGCTTTGTTGTTTTTAAGCCGAGCTATAGCTTTCAAGACTTCACTATGGTCGGGCAGCGGAACTTCAACGCTGTCGTCCACAATTGGGGTTTCCGGGATATCATCTCTATTGGCGGGATTGTTGTCGTCACCATTCAGAAGCCTAGAGAAGTGTTCCCTCCACATCATCAGTGTACTCTGGATATCACTAGATTCCCATTTTCATCCTTGCAGGAAGAGGCCCCGGTCTTGAAACCATCGGCCAGGCGTGTTATTTTTTCGAAAAATCTTCGGACCTCATTCCTGTCACCATGCGTCTCAATTTTCTCGCACTCACGCATTTCTGCTTCCCTTTTCTTTCGCCTGAAAATGCGTCTCTCTTCCCTCCTCTTCTCTTTGTATCGCTCTTTAGCAACACGCGTTACAACCGACTGCAGGGTGGCTTTGTAGACGGCGTCTTATTCTGCAGTGGCGTCGCGACAGTCCTGGTCGTGCCACTGGTTTCGGCGAGGGCGGTGATAGCCTATCACCTCTTCGGCAGCCGTACGCATAGAGTGGGAAATGTGATTCCACTGCGCGCATATATCGTCGATCGGAGGAGTGCTTTCTTGAAGCAGGAGTGAGAGTCGAGTAGCGAAGTCTTCGGCTGTTTGTTCTTATTGCAGCTTTTCGACGTCTAGCTTTCTCTGTGCTGGATTGCGCGCATTCTTCGTTGCGCACAGGCGTGTATGGATCTTGGATGCGACAAGATAATGATCCGAGTCTATATTGGCACCACGGATCGTGCGTACATCTAAAACACTGGAAGAGTGCCTTCCGTCAATCAAAACGTGATCAATTTGGTTACGCGTCTTTTGATCAGGAGACAGCCAAGTTGCTTTATGAATATCGAGATGCTTGAATCTAGTGCTACTAACGACCATGTTTCGCGCTGCGGCAAAGTCAATCAGCATCATTCCGTTATCGGATGTATTGTCGTGGAGGCTGAACTTTCCGACTGTTGGACCAAAGATATTTTCTTTTCCCACCTTGGCGTTGAAGTCACCAAGCACGATTTTTATGTAGTGGCGGGGGCTGCGCCATAATGATAATATTTACCTATAAATAAAATATTAAAAAATAACATGAACTGTCACGTAGTGACTCTAAGACACTGGTATCTGCAAAAGACGTGATAATGGAAAACTCATCATGAAACCCAGATTAGAATGCATCGACAGTATAATCAAAGAAGAGGCGTCAACTTAACTGTTCCTCTTATAAAAAAGGACGAATTTCTAAGCAATTCCGTGGTAATAGTCAGAAACCCATGAGTAACGAACATTCACAGAAAAGTGCAGTTTGCCTTAAATGTACAAATAAATAGTTTAATAACAATTTCCACATTATTAATAAGTAATTTAATTTTTCTTTTTAATAAAGGAAATTAATTCTCCATGAACGATATTTTGTATTGAATTTTCTTTTTTTCAATAAAATAATTATGTTTTTGGTATTAGTGTCTCTAAGTCACCGTGACAGTTTACGTTATCCAGATATCGTGACATTAATAGGGTTAAAACGCTATCGTTTTGCTTGCTTCACGTTTGGCAAACAGCTGTCTAGTGCTATCGTCTTAACGATAGATTTGGCTGAATAGTTAAATTGGTATCGTTTGGCCTTATTTTTTTGTTACTAAAAAGTGTAAAATAAGTAATATTCAATGTTTTGGGTTCGAAATTTAATTATTTTTCTGGGTGATGATAAAAGAGAAGAAAAAATTGATTTGTTGTTGCTACATAAATCATGGATTTAAATAATTAATCTATTTTTGTGTAATATATATTTTTAAATTATATATTTAAATTATCTAATTTGATTTTGTAAAAGTTATTATAAATTTCAATTCACAGGCCGTTGGAGGATCGTTTTGGAGGAAAGGAAGAGCCGATATAGTCCAACAAAAATTGCAACTTTCGCAAATGTATGTGCAGCTTTGCACAACATTTTTATTCACTACAATGTTGCAAGTTTTAATAACGCAGAGCCAGAAGAAAGCCTGTCTGAAACCTACGAAACCTCCGAAGTTTCAAACAACCACTTGAGGCAGTTTGCCGAAAGATTAAGAGACGAAATAAAAGAATCACTTTCTGCTTAAAAAGCAACTAAAACTTAAGTTAAAATAAATAAATAACTGCCCATTTCAGTCCTTAAAAGGACTTTGACCTAGCTTCTTATGATCAAATGTGTTGTGCGTGTTATTAAGTTTGTACACAATTGACCAAGAACCGAACCAACAGGTTTAACGCCGACTCCGAACGGCGATGAACAGAATGTTCTCGTTCTCAAGAAGCTTTACATGGCATTTTGATCTCTGAGGTTTGCCATTGTCTTCAGAGAGGTGGCGGTCGTACAGAAAAATAATTTTTAATTCAAATAATTTTCTGTCGCTGCTGGAGTTCGAACCCGGGTCTCCAGGTTCGTTGACATAGAAGCCACGCACTTTAACCAACTACTACTAATTTTAAGCGTTATCTTTTTATGGAATTCTTACCTTAACTTACATTTTAAAAAAGTCTATCTTTAAATAAATATATTGATTGGATATGCTTTCTTCATAACATTTTATTATGGTTATAGCTTAAAATATTTGCCTTGTTAAAATAAGTAAGGCAAGTAATACTTAAAATAAGTATTAGTTATAAAAGTGTGCCATTATGTCTTAAAATAATACCTGCAAAGTTTCATGCAGATCGGATAACGAAAAGGCGAGGCGGATGCCGACTGAATTGAAACTAGTAAGAAATGATCTTCGACTGGGCCGAAGTTAAAATACCCCCACGTCCGAACCGAAGTATATTCAAAGTCTTAAGCCGTCAATAAAATGTTTATTTGTAAAAACATTTTCGTTATACATAGTGGGCCTCCGACCAAGAAATGGCCTGGAGTCAGAGATTGAAAGTCACCAGGATCTTCGGACATGGCGTTAAGGGGCCTCGAGTTAAGACAAGCTTCGATTTTGTTAAGCAAAGTTGTGAATTCTTCGAAAGTATAGCTCATACTTCCGGCCATTTTCTTAAAATGCGTCTGAAAACTTTTTACACCTGCTTCCCAAAGGCCTCCCGTATGGGGAGCACCTGCTGGAATGAAGTGCCATGCAATTTCTTGCTGCATGTACTGAGCTAAAAGAGCATCATGAGATGCCTTCAAAAAATCTTTAAAATCTTTCTTTAGTACTTTGGAAGCGCCAACAAAGTTAATACCATTGTCAGAATAGACCTTTGCTGGGCAGCCGCGTCTAGCAACAAAGCGAGAGAAAGCCGCTAAAAAGGTGGCAGTTGACAAGTCGCTTGTGGCTTCTAGATGAATTGCCTTCGTAGAGAAACAAACAAATAAGCACACATTGCCCTTACTAATTCGACAAGACCTACCGATGTAGCTTTTTATGTCGAAAGGACCAGCGAAGTCGATGCCAGTGGAAGAGAATGCACGCGAAATAATGGTTCTGTCTATTGGTAAAGCAGCCATTATTTGAGTTCTCTGTAGCTTTTTGTGAACAACACAAGTCTTACAATTGTGCAAAGGTTGTCTTTATCAGATTTTTAGCACGTGGAATCCAGTATTGCATTCGTAACAGACGAAGCACTAACTGGTTTCCTCCATGAAAGGAAATTTCATAAGCAAAACGTACTAAAAGGCGTGAAAACTGGCAGTTATATGGCAAGATAATAGGATGCCTTTCATCAAATGACAAAATTGGCGAAGAGGCTAATCGCCCACCAACACGTATTAATTCGTCATTATGCAGAAATGGATTCAGATTTAGAATCGAACTCTTGGCGCTGATAATATTTTTAGTTTCTAAACTATAATATTCATCAGGAAAGTTCGTTTTTTGACATAACAATACGAGTCGTGTTTTTACGTGTTTAATTTCTGCGTTGTCAAGACATGTTGATTGTTTGACAAATGAAGCACGAAAACGTGGATGCGTGCGATGAAGAAAACGAAAGACATAAGCTAACACTCTTAGACCTCTCGAGATAGAAGAAAAACGCTCCAAAACGTCTTCGTATTGAGCAAAGTATGCAAGGTTTACCTTAACAGCTTTACGCTCAACAGACGTGTCTAAAACTGCAGGTTGAGTTTTTCTTTGCCAAGACGAGCGTTCGAGTGAAAGCCAGGATGGCCCAGGCCACCAAAGATCGTTATCGATTAGCTCTTGGGGTGTAACGCCACGTGTGGCTAAATCCGCCGGGTTTTCATGTGACTCTACATGAAACCAGTTTCTTACGCCAACCTTGTCTGCTATTTTAGAGACTCTATTCGCTACAAAGGTTGTCCAGGAACAAGGGGGCTTACAAAGCCAGGCAAGTACGATTGTGGAGTCTGACCAACAATATAATCGATGCCTATCTATTTCTAGGTGTGATAACAGGGTGTCAACCATATCAGCGAGCAGTGTTGCACCGCAAAGTTCAAGGCGAGGTAATGAAATCGTCTTGACTGGGGCCACTTTGCTTTTTGCGTTAAGCAGGTGAGTGACAATGCAATCACCTTGCTTAACATGGATATAAACAGCTGCAGCAAATGCCTTTTCAGAGGCATCAGAAAAGGCATGAAATTCTATCTCAGAATTGGGTGAATAACTAACATAAAGAGGTTTGCGAATGTTATTAATGGTTTCATAATCCATCAGAAAAGTTTGCCAAGTTTGAAAACTGTTGGCAGAAATATTTTCATCCCAATCGATTTCATCCAACCAGATACGCTGCATAAGAATTTTAGCTGTTACCACAATAGGTGCCAGCCAACCTGCAGGATCAAAAAGTTTTGCGATGACAGATAGAACCTCGCGTTTGGTGTAGGATGTTTTAATTTCTAACTGTTTGGCAGTGAAATAAAACAAATCGGAAGTGGCATTCCAACGGACACCCAAAGCCTTGGCGCAACTAGCATCTTCTAGCTTTAAAAAGTTTGCTCGCAGAAGATGCTCTGTCGGTAGGTCTACTAAACGGCTAGATACATTTGCAGTCCATTTACGCATTGCAAAACCGGCAGAGTCTAGAGCAGCTATAAGCTCATTTCTAGCCTTAATTGCACTTTTCACGTCATGAGCTCCTGCTAAAGCATCATCGACATAAGTGAAATGCCGCAAAATTTGAGCAGCAAGAGGGTACTGCTGTTGAACATCATCTGCTAATTGCAGTATGGTTCGAATGGCTAGGTATGGTGCGCAGTTTACGCCGAAAGTAACAGTTTTCAGCTCATAATCCTGAATCACATTATCAGGAGAGCTTTTGTATAGGATTCGTTGTGGAGCCAGAAATAATTGATCAGCCTCTGACGATCGTCAACCGTTGGCAGAAGGTCAAAGCAATGCATCAGCATTTTTGCTCCAGGTGGAAAAATGAATATTTGAAGGAGATGCATAGGCGTGTAAAGTGGAAAAGTCCTCAATTAGATTTTAAAGTAAATGACTTAGTTGTCGTGAAAGAAGACAACTTACCCGCGAATGAATGGCGATTAGGTCGAATAGTAAAGACTTATACTGGTAGCGATAATAGAGTTCGCATCGCCGATGTCCGAACCGAGCGAGGTTGTATAACTCGACCTACAGTTAAACTTGTCGCACTTCCGTCTGCGTACCTAAGTCACAATTTCTCTGAACCACCTGCCTTTCTTGTTTTTCCTTTTTAATGTATTATGCTGCTGGCGTATGCTGATGATATCGATATCATTGGCCATAATACGCGCGAAGTCAGCGCAGCATTCTCCAGATTAGCGAAAGAGTCGAGTCGAATGGGTTTTGCAGTGAATGCAGATAAGACGGAATACCTAGTGTCAACAAATAAACAGTCCCAGCGTCTTGGAAACCACGTCACTGTTGATAACATCTCCTGCGAGGTTGTTAAGGACTTCGTCTACCTGGGATCCAGCGTTAACTCTTTCAACGATGTTAGTATTGAGATAAAACGAAGGATAACTCTTGCCAACATGTGTTACTTTGGGCTAAGTAGGCAATTGAGAAGCAGAACAAAACTCACTCTCTATAAGTCACTAATCATGCCCGTCCTATTATATGCAGCACAAACCTGAACTTTCTGGTGAAAAGACTCTGGGAGCCTTCGAGAGAAAGATCCTTCGTTAAATCTTCGGTGCAATCTGCGTCAATGGCGAGTACCGAATTCGATGGAACCACGAGCTGTATGAGCTGTACGCTGACATCGACATAGTTAAGCGCATTAAAATCGAGCGGCTCCGCTGGCTAGGTCATGTTGAGCGAATGGAAAACGACGCTCCAGCGAAAAAAATATTTGATTCGGTGCCCGGTGGTGGTCAACGCAGAAGAGGACGCCCACATCTTCGTTGGAAGGATCAGGTGTTGGATAACCTGACCACGCTTGGTGTTTCCAACTGGCGCCAGCAAGCGCAGAACAGAAATGGCTGGCGCAATTTCTTATACGAGGCCAAAACCGACTAACGGTTGTAAGCGCCAGATAAGTAAGTAAGTAAGTAAATATTAGCAAAACATAAAATAAAATTAATTGTATATTACAGAAACAGAATGACCAATAATAAAATACATTTAACTTATTTTGCTTTAAAACAAGTTTTAAATCATTTATATTGGTTTGAAATTGATGTAGTGACCCAAAGACACAGCCTGACATGAATAGGGTTAACGGCACTTAAAATATGAGGTTACGTGATGTTAAAGTGTCGTCGAAACGATATTATCAAACGATTCTCGTCATACGTGATGAGAGCCCTGGACAGCAATCGATGCCCTCGTGCCCTCGAAATTTTGTCGAACGAAATCGTACTCTTTTACGCTATAATATAATACACTATGGTGCAGAACTATAACCGGGTTTTGTTTAAGCCTTTTTTTTCTTGTATGGTCATATAGAACAAAGTTAAATGTTTACAATATAAAACTATAAAAAGCCTTAACTTTAGGGTAAAAAAAAGTTTAAATAATACGCAGATTTGTGCAGCTATACCTCAAAGTTGTTTTTATTTGGTGCATAACAATAACCGAATATACCATATTAAGAAAAAAACTCTAATCAAATAAAAGAATTTCACAAAATTATTTCAAATTCAAATGACTAATAATGTTCGTACACATTATTGTATTATGTATAATATAATATAATTGGGCCCAATCACGATCGCCGACGGAAGCCCGTCGGGAGACATTTTGCTGAATCTCACTAAAAATACAATCGAGGTTTCCGTCGGAAATTCGAAATTTTCCGTCGAAAAAAATACAATCACTTGTTACGACGGAAAAGATTTTTCTGTCAAATTCACTCACTTAAATTTTTAATGTGAGATTGTAAAAAAATAAAAAATGAAAATTTTTGAACAAAAAAACAATAAGCATATAAGAGCAGCACGAAAAATAAATTTATTTATTTTGTTTGATTTGGGCGAGTTGTGCTTCAATTAATTCTTTTTCCAGTGCAAACTTCTTCAAACTTAGTTTTTCCATAAAACTATTGTGCATTTTTTT